>ML822203.1:48510-68922 GCA_009831015.1 Picea engelmannii | reverse complement strand
ATAGATGCAAGAAATTAAACTACAACCATTCAATCAAGAAGTTTTGCAGAAAAATACTTACAAATCATCAAGAAAATAATCATGCAAACCCTAGTTGTAACACCTTCCTTCAAGAAAAACACCATAGAATGCCAAAAATCTTTCCTTCAACAAGTGTGCCTTCCTCAAATAAGCCAATAACCCAAATGGGGTGCAAATTTCAGACCTCACCAAGTGGTGAGTGAAAGATGATCATAAAATGAGAGTCAAAACCCTCAATATATAGTGTATCAATGACCTAATTTTACTTTTTAGGTCATAAAAAGGTCGACAAGGCCATAATACCAAAATAATACTGTTTTTACATTAAATTGTCAAATTAAAACCCTAATTGAGTTGCAAAGAGAGTAAAATCCCCTTCAAGGGAGGTGCTAGCCCTTTCTAGGGCAAATGAGACATCCGGGAACAAATCGTTAGCCTCCCAGGGGCCTCTCCAGCATGCCACACGTGCCACTACTGCCCAGTCTGCCTCCAAAAGCATCCATGAAGCTGGATGACGTCATGGTGAAGATGGAGACGTCCCAAGCCTTCCAAGGCTGGCGTTCCATTGAAAAGGGGTCATTCCCCCTCGGGTCTAGTCCTGTCGGAGTGCCTCTGATGGAACCTCCTCTTCCTCTTCGGTGCAAAAGCCTTGATCCATCTCCATCCTGTCTCTACCCCTTGATGGGGTCTCAACATCCATCTGGTGGGCTCTTCAGCCCCATGGAGGTCCGAACTGGTCATCTCCCCATGTGTACCGGTCCAAATGGTACATGTCCGTTGGACATGGTCTTGCACAACAAAAGCTACGCCCTCCATGGGCTCATCAGTCACCAAGATCATAACAATGTTAATCACATCTCATCATCAATATTATTAAACATATGCATAAAAACCCTAATACATCAGTGAATAGCTCAAAGACATTACAAAAACCTGCAATACAAGATTGGAGAAAAAAACAAGATGTCTTATTGGGCTAGTGTCCACAAGAAAAGGAAAGTTTCCGGGAAGATTTCATCCAAGCCATGTAAGTGAGGTGATGCGGCTAGGGGATGTCCATACATGTGGGTGCAGTGAGGGCCAAGGATACATATCGTTATCTGTGGGTGCCTTTGTAGAAGGCGAGTTGTACCTGTCATGGATGCAATTTTTCCAAGCCCATTCTTGCCTTTATTCTTTTTCTTGCTTTATTGTTTTTCTTGCTTTGTTCTTTTATTTTCTTTTTCTTCTTCTTTTTCTTTTTATTCAAAAGCTAACCAGATGACACTTCCTTGGCATGGTGACCAAAGCTGACAGCGTTACTCACAAGTACTTTCATAGAGATGAGAAGGATGGCTCGTGATGAGACCCCCTTTCCCTTGGCCATGCAACCAAAGGTCACTACTCTGGCGTGGTAACCAGATGGTGGCAATGTCATATTGTTAGGTACCCATGAACCTAATAGGCTGGCTCGTGATGAGACCCCCTATCCTCTGACTAGGTCTTGTTTGTTATTTTTCGGGTCACTCTTGTTTCTTGTTGAGAGGCCTTTTATTTCTTTCTCGGGGATCCCAGGGTGAAGCATCTCGAGGTTTCATTTCTAGGCTTTTTTCTTTTACTAGCTGCTTTTACCTTCTGGGCCTTTAGCCCCTTCTTCCCACGAGATAAGGTGCAATCCTACAAATAGGTCAACCCAATGCCCGGGCAAGGGAATGGGATAGATGAGTGGGTAATAAGATGAAACCGTGGTGCTATGATGGGAGCGGACGATGGCTTCTTAGAAATCCCCCTAGTGACAAATCAAGACCTATGGGCACAGGCTTGCTAGGGCAGCCAGTCAATTTCCCCAAGCATGGTCATGTAGGCAAATGTAAGATCCAAGCAGTTGTTAGAGATAAAAGGAATCAGATGCATATATTTAAAGGTTTCAGTGATAAAAGGAGACACATACCATGATACCTGGACCAATTACCTCATGGAGCAAGAATCACTTCAGATACAGTATCAAGCCGATGGTGATGGATGTTGTTGTTGCTGACAAGACAAAGGTGATGGAAGAAGAAAATGATGGACCCTCCAAGGCCATGCTAAGGTCAATCTTGCTCTCGGTACTCCATGTCTAGGACCTGTGGGCCTTGAGACACGATCTCCTAGTTATCCCTAAAAAATGGGGATAACATCTGGCTCCAACTCGGGGACATGTGCTCACCGTAGAGCGCATGAGAACCTCAACATCTTTGGCATAACCTGCAGACCTGCTCAATCTCGATAGGGGCATCAATAACAAAAATGGGGCGGTAATGCCACCCCAACATACATACAGATATATATATACTAAAGTAAAACAATCAACATGCAAATGTAAAAAAAAGTACCTACCTTTACCTACCTGTTGGCTGGATATTCGATGTAGTCAAACGACCAGTGTAGCCAATCCGACAATGTCCCACGATACCTGCCCTTGTGCTTCATCATAAATCAAAATAGTGATAAATCAAGCACAAAAATGTCATGAGTTAGAATATATATCATATCATCGGAAATCTCAAAGTCTAACTCATGGAGGCAGGTGGGAGGGATAAAATCCTGCCAAGTCCACTTCTAAGGAAAGTACTCAATCCACTTTAGGAAAGGGTCAAGAAAAGTCCAAGGTTCAGAACACTGACTCAAAAGATCGGCACAATGGCTACCTAAGACGTTCTCATACTGTGAAGTCTGGGAAGGGATTGACAAAGATGTATTAGACGACTGGCAAATTCTCAAGGGATAGTTGAAAAATTGAGAAGATACACTTAAATTCAATGACGACGTCAACAACTTAGGGTTAGTAAGTTAGTCTAGGCTATGGTTAGTGTAGTTAGGGTTTCAATTTCAAGAGGTTTGAGAGTGTTTGGATCCAATTCTACTTCAACGTTGAAGGTCTTCGATCAGTGCCTTAGGGTTAATGGAGTCATATGTGAAGACAACAAAAGTTGAAGGAGAAGAGATTTTAAAGGACTAGAGGGATAAGTTTTGAAGTGCTGCTAAAGCAGGGCTCCAAAATCATAACCCTAGGGGAGAGAGGCTCACTCCGGTGTTGCTAAAGCAAGGCCTCGTGCTCTCTCCTCCTTCCCGGCAAAGAACTAGCTCAATGAAAAGCAAAGTCAAGACAAGAGGGTTTAAAGAGGGAGAGTGTTTGCTAAGGCAAGGCTCTTTCATCAAACCCTAAAAGAAAACGACCCTAGGTGTAGATAACCTAGGCCTAGGACGTCCTCTTCCTCTTGAAGTCAAAAGGTATGGCTAGCTTAATGGAAGAAGAAAAATGAGTGTAGCTATGGCTAGGCTCTCTTCTTCCTCTTCAATGGCTAAAAGTTTTTCTATCAGGGGACATGGGACAACGACCTACTTGTGTGTTTGTCCCCTAGGGTTTTGATTCAAAAATATTTATAAATAGATACAAGAAACTAAATTACAACCATTCAATCAAGAAGTTTTGTAGAAAAATACTTACAAATCATCAAGAAAATAATCATGCAAACCCTAGTTGTAATACCTTCCTTCAAGAAAAACACCATAGAATGCCAACAATCTCTTCCTTCAACAAGTGCGCCTTCCTCAAATCAGCCAATAACCCAAATGAGGCGCAAATTTTAGACCTCACCAAGTGGTGAGTGAAAGATGATCATAAAATGAGAGTCAAAACCCTCAATATATAGTGTATCAATGACCTAATTTTACTTTTTAGGTCATAAAAAGGCCGACAAGGCCATAATACCAAAATAATATTGTTTTTACATTAAATTGTCAAATTAAAACCCTAATTGAGCTGCAGAGAGAGTAAAATCCCCTTCAAGGGAGGTGCTAGCCCTTTCTAGGGAAAATGAGACATTCAGGAGCAAAACGTTAGCCCCCTAGGGGCCTTTCCAACATGCCACACGTGCCACTACTGCCCAGTCTGCCTCCAAAAGCATCCATGAAGCTGGATGACGTCATGGTGAAGATGGAGATGTCCCAAGCCTTCCAAGGCTGGCGTTCCACTAAAAAGGGGTCATCCCCCCCCGGTCTAGTCCTGCCAGAGTGCCTCTGATGGAACGCCCTCTTCCTCTTCGGTACAAAAGCCTTGATCCATCTCCATCCTGTCTCTACCTCACTGATGGGGTCTCAACATCCATCTGGTGGGCTCTTCAGCCCCATGGAGGTCTGAACTGGTCATCTCCCCATGTGTACGGGTCCAAATGGTACCTGTCTGTCGGGCATGGTCCTGCACATCAAAAGCTACGCCCTCCATGGGCTCATCAGTCACCAAGATCATAGCAATGTTAATCACATCTCATCATCAATATTATTAAACATATGCATAAAACCCTAATACATCAGTCAATAGCTCAAACGCATTACAAAAACCTGCGATACAAGATTGGAGAAAAAAACAAGACGTCCTATTGGGCTAGTGTCCACAAGAAAATGAAAGTTTCTGGGAAGATTTCATCCAAGCCATGTAAGTGATTTGATGCGGCTAGGGGATGTCCAGACATGTGGGTGCAGTGAGGGCCAAGGATACATATCGTTATCTGTGGGTGCCTTTGTAGAAGGCGAGCTGTACCTGTCATGGACACAATTTTTCCAAGCCCGTTCTTGCCTTTATTCTTTTTCTTGCTTTATTCTTTTATTTTCTTTTTCTTCTTCTTTTTCTTTTTATTCAAGGGTTAACCAGAGGACACTGCCTTGGCATGGTTACCAGAGTTGACAACGTTACCCACAAGTACTTTCATAGAGATGAGAAGGTTGGCTCGTGATGAGACCCCCTTTCCCTTGGCCATGCAACCAAAGGTTACTGCCCTGGCGTGGTAACCAGATGGTGGCAATGTCATACTGTTAGGTACCCATGAACCTAATAGGCTGGCTCGTGATGAGACCCCCTATCCTCTGACTAGGTCTTGTTTGTTATTTTCCGGGTCCCTCTTGTTTCTTGTTGAGAGGCCTTTTATTGCCTTCTCGGGGATCCCAGGGCGAAGCATCTCGAGGTTTCATTTCTAGGCTTTTGTCTTTTACCAATTGCTTTTACCTTCTTGGCCTTTAGCCCCTTCTTCCCACGAGATAAGGTGCAGTCCTACAAATATGTCAACCCAATGCCCGGACAAGGGGAATGGGATAGATGAGCGGGTAATAAGGTGAAATAGTGGTGCTATGATGGGAGCAGATGATGACTTTTCAGAAATCCCCCCAGTGGCAAACCAAGACCTATGGGCACATGCTTGCTAGGGCATCCGGTCAATTTCCCCAAGCATGGTCATGTAGGCTAATGTAAGATCCAAGCAGTTGTTGGAGATAAAAGGAGTCAGATGCATATATTTAAAGGTTTCAATGATCAAAGGTGACACATACCATGATTCCTGGACCAATTACCTCATGGAGCAAGAACCTCTTCTGATACAGGATCAAGTCGATGGTGATGGATGCTGCTGCTGCTGACAAGACAAAGGTGATGGAAGAAGAAAAGGATGGGCCCTCCAAGGCCATGCTCAGGTCAATCCTGCTCTCGATACTCCATGTATAAGACCTATGGGCCTTGAGACACGATCTCCTAGTTATCCCTAAAAAGTGGGGATAATAGGCCGTGTTTGGATATTCCCAGTGATAGTTCATAGCTTCGGGAAGCAAATTCAATGAACGATTTTTTGGCCAGATCGTAGCTCTAAGAATTAAACTCAATGAACTCTTTTCTTGACCGTGTTTGGATATGTGCGCTCCAGGAATAACTCTGAAAGCCAACGATGAACAACATGATCCTTGTGGTGATGTCTCCTGTGGTAGACCGATCCGATTCATACACAAAATACTTGGAATATGAAGAAATCCATTTATGATAATGAAATATATATTGATTAAAAATATGAATGAGATGATTGAAGATACAATGATAGTGTCGTATATATACAAATCCTAAAGGCACTCATGACAACTTTTCATGAAGGGATTTGTCCCTTAATTAAGTATTATTATTATTATTATTATTATTATTATTATTATGTGACATTACCTTCCCCTTAAAAATGCTTTGCCCTCAAAGCATAATTACTGAAATGCTTCCGTTTAACTTTTGTTTTGGTTCACAATGTCTTCTTAAGATTCTTTGTGCTTATAGTTGCGACACTTGATGAAACATGATGATAATATTTATGAATTTCCAAGCAAAATGGTTGCATTGATTGTGGATCAATCCACCCCAAGTTGATCTTTACTAGAACTTTTTGTTGATCGACTATTTTGATGGAACTTCTGATTTTCGGTTTCCACAAAAGAAGTCGATTTTGTCTCTCTTCTTTTATAAATTTGTAGTTTGTTTGTCTGTAAGACGAATGTTGTTTATATATCTTTTGATCTTGTCTTTGCCCATAACGACGACATCATAATCTCTTGTGACTTTTCCTTGGAACCATCTTCTTTTTATGTTTATAGTGATTTGTCAATATAAGCATTCTTCTAAATTTGAACACTGATTGACTCTGTATTGGTTCCTTTTTCTGATGTCGGAATTCGAATGTCTGATAATTTCTCTATTGGGCCAATCATCATTTCTTTGTCGACTAATGATGTTTTGAAATCTAGCTCTTCTTGTAAAGACTTCTTATCATGCTTAAGCTTTTTAATTTGTGTTAGTAAATCCTGATTATGTCGTTTTAAACATGAAAGTTCTTCCTTATCTTTTGACTTGTTGTCTTTATGTTTTGATTCTAGATTCTCCTTTCTTTCGTCCTTTAAGCTTTTAATTTGTTCAAGTAACTTTTGATTAAGGTTCCTTAGGCAATAACTTCCCTCCTCTTTTTTGGTTAATTTATCTTGAGACCTTGATTTTCTTGTTCTGAATTTTTGTTCTCTTGCTTCTTGTCTTTTGACTTCCTGATTTTTACTAGTAAATTTTGATTATGATTTTTTAATCATGATGTTTCTTCATCTCGTTCTATTAAGTATTTGTCCATTTTTTTTTTCCGGTTTTTAGTTCAATTTGTGCGATGAATTCTCGATTACACTCTTTGAAGTAATTATTATATTTTCCTGTTAACTCATTAAAATATTTATCCTTCTCAATTTCAAACTGTAATTTTCTATTGCTCTCTTTATAATATCCTAGTTTGCCTTTTAATATTATGATTGCATTTGTGAGTTATCTTGATATTCTTCCATACTAAATGATTTTCCACAAATTGAACATAAGTAATTGTGATTTTTAAAAGTTGTCATATACTCAAACTCCATTTCACAAAAATGACATTTATTCCAAAATTTAGATTTATATATTGAATTTATTATTCATAACCTTAATGTGACAACAAGGTTCGTCGACTAAATGATAATAAATCTTTATTAACCCTTCTTGTTTCTCCTTTTTAAAGATAAATTAAATAAGCTTTACCCTTATAAATCTAAAATAAAACTTATGAAAAATTACTTTACACCTTTTAAGTAACTCCTTTAATAATGCTTCACTTTATACCTTTAACTTCTTAACTTTTATATATCCCCTTTATAATCATATAATTTATATCTCGTTGCTCTTGGAATATCTATATTCCACTTTATCCCTTTAACTTCCCAATTGACTTCTATATCTCAGCTTGATAATATGATTTATATAATTTGATAATACTCGATATTCATAAAAACCTTTATATATCCTCACTAGCCACATAGTATGATTAATTTGTTTTTAATCATATAATTTATATCTCGTTGCTCTTGGAATATCTATATTCCACTTTATCCCTTTAACTTCCCAATTGACTTCTATATCTCAGCTTGATAATATGATTTATATAATTTGATAATACTCGATATTCATAAAAACCTTTATATATCCTCAATAGCCACATAGTATGATTAATTTGTTTTTTTGTTTGACCTTATTCACCAGTACGAGGTCGAACACTTAAAATGGCAGTCTATGGTTTTCACGAATGGCAAGCTTCCTTTGACCGACGACTAACTTTTGTTGAAGCTCACAACTTTTATTTTTGGCTTCAACCGTCAATATTGTTAACTTCTCAAACGTCACGATCGTCATCTAAAAAAATCTTCCCCTGATTGTCATTTCAGTTTCTTTTCCCAACGATGACAGTTTTGGAATTCAAATAGACTGATATACCACACTAGCGATTTCACCGTTTGAACTAGTCGCTACGTATGACAATAAGTGACTATTTTTATTTATCTATTTAATCTTTTTATCCCCTCGTCTCGTATTTCCATTGGCGGTTACACTTCGATCTGAGCTGATTGCTGGTGGCTTTTCTTCCTGTATGAATTTCGCAACCCTGGTTCTAAGAAAATTCGAACCCAACAGTCAACGATGCTAGGGTTTTCGAGCAGTGTGAACTTAGCGGCCGATCTTGAATTTGGCTTCACTTTTTTCCTGTCCGTTTGCAACCATTCCTATGCGATTAAAAACCCTTAATGGTGAATGCAGTGGCGGCTCTAATTTATTTGGCTACTGATTCATACATGTACGATGCAGTATGATGACTGCTGGCGTAATTCTTTTCCTATATATAAATGTGGATCTTTTGAATTTTTTGTTTTTTTTCATCCGAACAGAAAATAAATTTACAGTTCGTAGAAAACATGGAGAGTCCATGTTTTTGTTGTTCACTGAAAAAGTCCCTAGAAAGGGCCCTGTAGACCCTTTAAACAAAACCCATGCATACAAAAAATAGTAACCCATATAAATGCAAAAAATTTCCAAAAAACTTAAAGACCCGCCATATACAATAAGCATGTACCAAAACTCCTCGAGTATGATGAAATAGTGTGTTGAATATCAAGCCACTACAATTTAAGACCGTGCAAAATCTGATAAGATGCAAAAAAGATTAGTGATCTGGGAGAGGATGATCTCAAGCCACTACAATTTATGACCGTGCAAAATCTGAAAAGATGCAAAAAAGATTAGGCCAAAAGGGCATTTTGATCTGGGAGAGGACTGAAAATACTCAAAATGTTCACCATTTCTGTCTTCAACTATTTTCCATTGCCCGTAATCTAAAAGAAGACCGACTTTAGACATCACAAGAAGACCAACTTTACACATCGCATCTGCTTCCAAATTACATTCCCTGTAAACATGCTGAATGCAAACCAAATCAAAAGAATCCAAAATCCTGTAGACATCCTCGAGAATAAAAAGAAGTTTTATATTATGACACTTATGTGATTTTCTTGCCTAGTTAATAACCACCATAGAGTCTCCAAAGATATGAAGTGAAGATACTCCTTTTCTCGAGCAAACAGTAGTAGGAGCTTAAGAGACATTAATTCAACATTATTTTTTTACCCTCTCCCTAAAGCCATAGTTAGCTTGTCGGAGTGAGAATCATAAATGAAGAGAAGATTCCCCTCAACAGGTTTGAAAGTTGTTGTGTGAGGCTCCATCAAAAAAATCCCACGGTTTATCAGGGTGTATCTGAACTTTCAATAATATCCTTGGAGGCATAACATCCTTTTCTTGAGGAAAATGCGAGAGAATATTGAGCCCTTGAGCTGCTACGCTATCCAGGGTAGTAATTTGGTCTTTGAAGACCGCAGAGTTTCTAGCGATCCAGGCACCCCAACATAGTATGAAGGTAATGCCTTTATATTTTGGTTTGAACCATTCGCCAACAAATCTTTCCATGTCTGTTCAATCGAGCGACCATCCCAAATGCAGTTCTTCCCTAGCGCCGATGCGACTTCCTGCCAAATCTGCTTAACAAAAGGGCAGTTTAATAAAAGGTGTAAGGCATTCTCGTCACTGGACTTGCAGAGAGCACACCAACTCAGACCCTCGATTTTCCCATTCTTCGTTCTATCCCAGGTTGGGGCTTTATTTGCAATGAGGTACCACATGAAAATTCAGGATTTGAGAGGGCAACGAACTTTCCATAGACCTTTCCACCACCAACTCTGGTCTCTTAAATGTTGAGCAATATTTAACTGAATATATCCCAATTTTGGAGTATAAACACCCAGTGGACCATTTTTCCTGATCAATTCATCTCCATGTCCACTATTCTAATATGTGTTGATTTTAAGGCCTAGGTAAAGGTTCTCCATTGAATCGCATGATCCCCTTCCAAAGCTAACTGGTTCGTTCCATACCATTCTTGACTCCATATAGAGGTATGTTCATGATTATCCACCTGGTTTAAATAGAAAAAACCATGAGAGTGAAGTTCTTGGATCAGATCTAGTTGCAAGATGTGTTGGCCCTCGTTACCAGGCCACATATATGATCCAATATGAATCTGTGTGCCATTTCCTATCCTATAGACTAGTCCATTCCCCGCCACAGAGAAGGACCAGATAATGGCCTTCCAAATGATAGAGCAAACTACACCTTGTTTATGTGGATTCCTGATCCACTACAATATCTAAGCCGGGTGAATATACTTTTGAGTAACCACATTTGTCCATAAGCTAGTTGTAGAAGTCAACCACCACATAGACTTTGCCGCAAGGGCTTTTGAGAACAATAATTTTTTTTTGAAGCCCCAATCGCCTAGAGCTTTTGGAATGGCCAAAACTTCCCATTTTACCCACATGAGCACCACTTTGTCTTTAGTCTTAGCCCATAGGAATTTGAAACATAATCTTCGAAGTTTCTCAAGGATTTCTTTAGGGATCCATGCTAAAGACATCCAATAAACATGAATGGCTTCTAAAACCAAGTTAATAAGGACGAGCATCTCAACTCTAAAAAACCATTTAAAACTTTTGAATCTCTTATATATATATTTTTTATGTATTTTTTTTTTATGTTTATGATAGCGAAATGTATTTCTTCAATCATTTTTATAAATGGCCAAAAGTCGATGTGGTCAATTACCCAAAAAAATCAAACTTTGAAATTGTTTGTGTGGCTACAAACTTATATGACCGATGATTGGGATCATAAATGAATCTCTATTACTAATGTGGGGAACCAACTTAGTTCACTTACATAAATATCCAATGCAAATAAGACAATAGGTTAAAATCCATATAGGACAAATAATAAATAATTGAATAAGATATGATGAATGAATATGAGATGCTTACAAATGAGAACCGAGGGTTGTATATATACCCACACAGGGGTGTCATTTCATAAGAGATATGGAATTTCATCAAGAAGGTGTCTCTTCATAACATATTTAGTTTTTTTTTTACATGTGGTTCACGACACATATATCGGTGCTTGCTACGTCCACAGAAAACCTTCTCGAAATCTGCAAGAGAACATGGAGTGGCTGAGCATTTTCAAAGTATTGGAGGCTCAACAACAAGAGCATCTTATAGATCCATTAAAGGGCACAACATGACACTCCAATGATTTGAACTTGGGTGGAGAGGGTAACAATCATTCCTCCCAACCATCCAAGCTATATCCAATGGATAACTCATAGCATATTTAGTTATTTGAGTATTTAATTATTATTTAATCATTTATCTATTTATATCTATTTATATGTATATTTGTGTTCACTGTTGATGACCATTTTGGTCATCAATACTTAGCTGGAAAAGTGTTGCCATGCTTCCCCTCGATTTTCAATATTTGCGCAAAATCTTGCTCACTCTAGCCGAGCTGCTACCATACATTTAAAATTTCGTCATCTAGTCGAACCCTAGATTGCTCGATGCTATCTTCAAGTTTTCTGCCATTCAAGAATGTTTTACTAATTATGATGAGTAATTGTTGATGGCTAAACAATGATGGTCGTTGGTCAATTTTGAAGTAGCACATATTACATGTTCTCAGATAAATACAGGTTTATTACAAGCATTCGACAAGAATAATATGGTAATTGGTAAATTTGTTGTGGCTTTTGAACAATCACAAAAGTGATTCTCTTTTCCACTTCTCACATACCATTTTGCACTCTCGATTAACACATTAACACCATTTATTTTGAACCTCATACCACTCCTTTATGTTGATATATACCCATCTTATCTACACTAATAAAAAAAAAAAAATATTTTAAAAATTAATGGAGACAATGTCATCATTATTATATTCTCATTCTCACTTTTCAACCAAAATCTCATAACTCTCTCCATATTTTAATCATGACATAAAGTCTATACCACGTAGCTTCTTTTGGAGTTATGCCATATATCCTTATGCCACATTATATTCTCCATGCCCCTTTATTATTTAAATAAAAAAAAAAAAAAAAAACATCTTGATCCCCACTTTATTTCTTAAAAAGAGATTAATTTACCTTATGTTTTGAAGCCATTATGTGATGTCCTACCTTGTTTTGGTGGCAGCATTTCTGAGGGTTATTGATTAACAAAGACATCATGCATGATCTTCCTTGTGAGAGGATGTCATTCCATCTGGTTATTTGGGATCACTTAGTCCTTCATGAGGAATAAACATCGAAGCCTACGTCGATGAGTTTTAAACAGAGTCGCCTAATTAACGATCGACCAAGTTGATAATGAAAAAGATCGTGCAAAAATTTGTATTGGCAATCTGTTTCAAGCGTTCAACTTACTGTCTTGAGAAGATGATAATTGAGTGACATAATCAACAAACCAAAGGCATACAACCAAACTTATTATACATCTCATTTCAAAGGATGCTAAAGAATATACTGAAGGCACATACACTATCAGTTATAGAGAAAAATCAGATCAAATTGAAGCTACTCCTTATTATCAAGCGTATAATCTCCACTACCAGAAATTTCACTGCAAAGCTTACACCACGTTATGACCGAATGAATCGCCAAGATATAGAGACAAAATAACACAAGGAAATGACCCTGAAAATGATTGATCCAACATATATGACGCATATGCACAGTCCTTATACAACAAGATTGATTATATTGTCGATCAATTAAGCAATCAGACTGAGATTGAAGAGGGCAGTAGAGATGAGAAACATCATATTACTCATATTTGTGGCATGAGGTTTCTTCATAAAACCTAGCGGCAAACAAGGTTACCGCATGCAAGTTCATTATTGGGACGATGTAGTGAAAACTAATACTTGGGTAACTGGATGAAAAAAAAAGGTCATGGCATTGCACGAGCTGCCAACACCTGGGTTATGATGAACGGAAATACCAGAAGACTGTTTAATTTCCAAGAAGTGAAATATATTCATTAAGCATAGCAAATCACCAAATTCCAGCTATTACAAGTTCCTCCAAAATATGAATTTCGTTTCATTTCGTTTAACGACTTTAACTGTTGGAACAGTCTATTAAACTAATATAAAAGAAGCAACGCCCAACAGATTAAGAGGAGGCAAAAACTGTGAGAGGAAGAGAGGTATGCTTGGAGTATTGCGAAGTTGTCTTTCTTTTCCATACATTCATATTGTTTTTTTCTATAGAGGTTGAAGAAATTGTTGATAATAGGGCAAGGTCAAGTTTGGATTGTGTTTTTGAGGCAATGTGTTTATTTTTTTAAGGTCACGGCCAAGCCAGCACACCAAATTGATGTATGAGACCCCCTTGTTTGTGGGACAAGGGATCCCCCTCCGCCCAACGATTTGATTAGTAAAGTCTACGAAGGTATACATACCCTACCCCCTTCTAGATTTGAACTTGTGACCTCTTAAGAGGAAACCATGTTCTTAACCATTTGTATACCTCTTAAGTTATACAAATGGTTGCCTTGAATTTCGTCAATATTGTTTTATTTCTTTACCTTTTCTTTTAACGCTACATTTAAAAGAAAACACAAAAATAAATTTTTTATTATTTTAATTTTCTTTAAATTAACTATAACATTTAAAAAAACACAAAAATAAAAATTTTATTTCACTAACTTTAACATTTAAACAAGAAAGACCCATTATAACATGTTTAACCATCTTGGTTATGTAAATATTAACACATTGATTAAATGTTTTTGTTCACAACAATTTTGTTCCTAAATTCTTGTTTAGGAACAATTGTATTTTATACAAAATAAAAAAATACAAAGCAATATTCATTTGTATTTAATTTATAAGTTCAACTTTTATTTCATCAAATTATTTATTGATAATATATTTTAAAAAGGAAATAAAATGTTCATTACAATTAATCATAAGGTTTTGTAACATTCAACATTAAATTTAGTTTCTTTTAAATTTTACATTTGACTTACATAAACAAAAATTACAAAAATAAAATATTGTAAATAATAAAAAAATAATAAATCCAAAAAACATGCAATAAAGGTTTCAAAGTTTTTGCAACTTAGATAGGTTGTTTTAACTTTCTTTTAAGCTTTTTACTTTAGTTAATTGACATTTCATTCACATAGAAGTACAAAGTATTAAAATAACAAATAAAAATCAAATATTTAAAAGATCATAAACAATCATTTATACTTGGGATTTTGTTCTTTAGATAGGGGTCTAATGAGTTTTTATCTATAGGCTATAAAATAGGGTGACCATTCTCGTCTCTTCTTGGTTTAGTCGACCAAGGTCGAGATGTTGGTGTTCGGAACTCTCTAGTCCTTCAACATCAACATCAACAACATCTTATTTGGGGGTTAAGAGAGAAAAGGAAAAGATGAACCTATCCATGTGTTGAAGAGTTTTTTGAGGTGCACTTAGCTAAACAAGAAATGTTTAATAACGAAATCAACCTCATGAACCTTTTTTGGTCAATTAATTTTCGTAATAAAAACCCCTTTTACTTGTCAACCAAGTTCGTAAACTGATGAGTTGTAGACACAATATGTGTGGATGAAGGATCGAAGTTTGAACTACTCTAATTGTTCTAGATTCTCAAGAGACAAACAAACCATGCAACAAACCAATCACTCATGAAAATGTTATCAAACAAACCTTAAGTCTGTCCAAAGGATGAATACCTTACATGAGCAGAAATAAATGATATGTTTTCATTTTGATTTTTCAATTTGTAGATGTTAAGGGTTCACACACCAAATTATCAAAAACACTAACAAAAAACTTGAAAACAAAGACTAGTAATTAGTTCCTTTCGTCAAATCTCCTTTTAAGATCCAAGATATAATCTTTCACCTTCATAGGCTAAGTATTCATGTTCTGTGTATAAGGTTAAATCCGACAATAAGAATTCTATTCACTTTTCAAAAAATAATATAACAAAATAGTAAATCTGGTCACAAGTTTTGCTCCAACTATGTCTTTTAATCAGTCAGCTAGAAGGATATCAAATCTCCCCTTAGTGCTATCAATTTTATGTTGGCCTTCTTAGTGAAATCTTATGAAGAGAAAATGTATTATCTAGACCACAATCAATACTCTTAATGCAAATGACATATGGTGGAACTATACTTCTCTTATACAAACAATTTGTTCATACATAGGTGACTCAATTTGTCATGCACTATTTAGTATTAACCGTGTGATACAAATAATAACAAGGGTTATTGAAAAACAATCAACAATATTTTAGGATCAATACTCACAAGGAAACTTAGGCCATATCCAAAATTGGATGTCTCTTCATAAATGATTGGATCAACCTTTATCAGACTGTATGATCTAATTGGAAACAATGCTGTGAAATTTGCATCAACTGCAAAAACTCAACAATGATTGCAAAAGAATAGAAAAACATTCAAAAGGAAAGACTTGTCTCCTGAAAAGTATGCAAGTTGTTTCATGAACTATCTCCGGAGGTCACACATTAACAAACCATACCACGTAATAATAAAAAGTCTTGATGTTGTCCTTGGGTAGAACCCTTTACACTCAACTCTGCAAGTTATAGGTTGATGCTACATGAACACGATTAAAATAAAACAATAACCAGACTTATTGGAGAAAGATTGTGATAGATCTCGATAATGTAGCACTTGTTTGTAAAGCTTATTATCTTTATGCCAGAATGGATCTCATCAAAGTTCAAATACATTCATGGATCTCAACAAAGGGTTGTAATAATTGTTAACTTTCCAAGTTTGACCTCACAACACAATTTCAAACACTTTCATTCATATTTAAACCATTGGCCAATCCTTTTATTAGTTAAACAATTCAACATAACCCACAACTATTCACATTTACCACAAGCAACTCAACACCACATAATAGCAAAAGAAATCATAGATTCAAGATTCATTCTCTGGGAAAACATAGCAGAGTTAACATACCAACAACAAGTCAAACCCTAGATATGATCTGAGATTAATTATGTAATTCAAATGAAAGGGATTCTTTCTCATAATAGGGTTCAAATTATGTAAATTTCCACTCATTCACACAATGGAAATCTTGTAGATACACACACAATATGCAACTCAATGTTTAAGCTAATATCTGTAACACAAGAAATAAATCGAAGTAATAAACTAAACTAAGTTAAATAGATAACTTAGCTCGGTGTCCCTGGGATTGGTGGGCCCTTGCCAACCCTACTAGCGAGCTATGAAGATTCACACACTCACGAACAGAAAAATACCATGAATCAAAACTACAACTTTTATTAATAATGAAATATTATTACAATTTACACCACTTGTATCACATGCATCAGAGTCCGATATCACCAAACAATAGTAGCCTTTATCTATTCCTTGATACAAAATTACAAAGTATGGTTCTTAACCTTGATTTATATAGTAAGCCGACTTTTATAGAAAATCCCTAAAGTATAGGCAAAGTCGACCTCCTTTGTTCTTGAGGAAAAAAAAGACACGAATAGTTTTACAACTATTAAATCGAACTATCTTTGATTCTCCCCAACAAATAGTACAAACTAAGTAAAAAGATCATATCAAGGGTGATCTTGTTGCTATTCGTATGGCGTTGGATGCATATGCATACCAACCAAAATATTGTGAATTTCGAACCCAAGAATAGCCTAGTCGCTGGAACATTCGCTCACTTGCTGACTTGGAACTCCAAAATGGTAAGGAACGGTCTGGGAAGTAACAGGTCACGATCCATGTTGGAACTTCAATCTCCAATACCCAGGTGATTGATATCCATTTGGGTGCACACATGTATTTGAACCTTGAAACTCTAGTATGGGAACAACTATGGTACATGAATAACACTAACATTACTCATTAGTAAAACTTGTTTGAAAACTCCCATTAATTCATCAAAAACTCAGGAATAATGACAAAGTAAACACCTATACCTCATAATAATTGTCAAAGGAGTTTTACTCTTGAAATCACAAAAATGGATGGTATCATGGATAGGTTTAGGTCTAAAAACATGGCATAAGTGGAAAAAAAGGATGTTTGGATGATGCAAAAATAAGGGTTAAATAAACCTCATTCACTGAACATAGATGCTTTTTCCTTTGCTCATCCTGCACTTGGAACCTAAAGGGGTTTCACTCTCTCTATAGGACATGGGAGGAGAGTTATATGTGTCTCCTCATCTTGATCAACCTTCTTTTCAACCCCCCACATTCCTCTTCAATCGATTAATTAATAAACACCTCTGAAGAAAGGAAAGATGTTTGAACTGCCCCAAGGCCCAGAAGAACGTTGGAATATTTTATTCTAATGACTATTTTGCAACTCTTATATATACAAAAAATTATTAACTGATTATCAAGATTATAAAAACTAGACATTGATATTTTAATATTTTAAAACATGGTTATGACTGTTAGAACAAAATTCCTAGCACCAACGCTAGCAACTATGGATTAATTATTGAACTTGACACGATTATTAATTCTATGGTAAACCAACTTAGTTCACTTATGTAAATATCCAATGCAAATAAGATATTAGGTTAAAATCCATATATGACAAGTAATAAATAATTGAAGAAGATATGATGAATGAATATGAGATGCTTACACATGAGAATTGAGGGTTGTATATATACCCATGTAGAGGTGCCCTTTCATAAGAGACATGACCTTTCATTAAGAAGGTGTCTCTTCATAACATATTTAGTTGTTTGAGTATTTAATCATTTATATATTTATATCTATTTATATGTATATTTGTCTTCATAACATTTCCTTCCCCTTTTGAAATGCTTTGTCCTCAAAGCATAGTGATGTAAGGACTGAACGTCTTTTCTTTGGCTTGTAATGTCATTTCATCATTCTCTGTTTTATCGTAGTTGATGATATGAGACGATATGAACCTCTGAGTGCTAAGCAAAATTTTTGAATTGTAAAAGGATTGGACCATCCTAATTCAATTATTTGTGGAATGTTGCACTTCCAAGATGAACTGTTATCATGAGACTTAATTGCTCTTGTATCAATATTTTTTGGATGATAAATTAGTTTTTCCCAACTTAAGTGATATTGATACTCTGACTATTTAAGATATCTTCTTTTATGATTGGGATGTCGATAAGGATTTCTTGTAACATGATTTTCCCTTACCATACATGCAATGTTTCCTTGATTTATTGCAGTTATTGTATTTTCTTCATTAATTAATGTTGTTTTATTGATCGATGGATCTACACTCAAGAATTCCATGGTTTTTACTCCAACATTTGATTTTTTTTTCCAGATGACTTTGTAGCTTCTTGAGCTGTGACGTGGATTGGATATTTAATTGTTCTATTTTCCATAACTTGGATTTGTTCGTTTGAAAACTTTGTTGCTTCCTTTTCTATAAACAATTCTAACTTGTTTTCCAGAGTCTTATTATCATTCTTAAGCTTTTTTATTTGTATAAGTAGGTTTTGATTATGATTTTTTAGATGTGAATTTTATTCATTATATGATTTGATGATATCCTTAATGTATGGATTTTCAAATTTCTCTTTTTTCAACTTTCTAGTTTTTTCTAGTAGCCCTTGATTAAGGTTCTTCAAACGAGAAATTTCTTCATTTTTTTCTAATAGGTTCTTCTCGAGATCTTGATTCTCTTGTTCCAACTTCTGAACACATTTTTTTTTTTACTTTGACTTCTTGATCTATGTAAGTAGTTTTTGAATGTGGTCTTTTAAGCAAGAAATATCTTCGTTTTTATCTGTTATAACTTCGCCAAATTCTTTTTTCATCCTTGATATTGACTTTTGATTTTCTTGAAGGATCGTCTTCAAGATATCTTTAAGGTCTTCTGATGAAGGTATTATCGATTTTGACCTCATAGTAGTGTCTTGAAATGTCATCATTTTCTTCTTATGGGGAAGCGTCACAAACTTTTTTCCGTGTTTAAGATGAAGGTACCTGGATTTTTAAACTAGGGTAACCTGATAATGATAATTTATTCTTTATACATAGTTATAACATAGAATTGAGATATACACTCATATTCATCAATTGTGACTTGTATCTCCTTAATTTGAAAAATATCTTCCTTTTCAATTATATTCAGTTGTGAAACTAATAATTTCCTTTCCAAATCAATATTAATGTAATTTTCATTATGGTCCAAGATGATAATAATGTTAACCTCTCTTCCTTGAATACTACCCTTTAATGTAGAAAACCGTAACATGAAATATAACAACTTCCAGAAGAAAGTCTTCCTTTTTACTCATTATTGGCCTTCATTTTTCCTTCGTCGATAATTTATGTTAATCGATACCTTGAGTAACATTCATGATAATATCAATTCAATTTTCCTTGTAACTTTTGAACTCAATTTGTTTTTCCACACTTCTTTGACTTCACTTCTTGTAAAAAAGAAATTCTTTTGAATATGTGTGTGTGAAATTTATTTACTTATTTATCCTTTTTTTTTCTCCTTAATATATCTCTTTAGATTTTGACTTAAAACCTTGGTAATTTCCCTTATTAGTCCCTGCCCTTCGGGCTTTGGGACTATTAGTAATCGATTATTTAAACATTAAAAATGGGTATTAAATAAATTTGAGTAATCCATTTTACACTTTTAGTTTATGACTTTTAATGTGAGTTAAAATTGGGAAATTAACTTCAAACAAGATTGGTAGTGTCTGAATGCTTTCTTTTTCTCCTTATAATCTTATACTTTACACTTTTTCACTTTAAATGAAAAATAATTTATTATAATCTTATTAATGAGATTTCTGTGGTTGGGATTTTCAGTGTTGATCGGACTAGCCACGGTTTTGTCAATAGACCATCAACATTTCGGATCCAAATCAAGATCCATCTTCAAGACATTGAACTTGGGTTAAAATGATGGGAGGAGCCAAGACAATTTTAACTTTTCCTTTAATATATTATAATATTAAGAGTTCACCTTATCCTTAAATGATATAACCAATCAGGCTTGGAATTTCAAATTTACATTACCTGTCAAGTGCAAATTCGATGACAGGTGTTTGTTTTTCATACCTGTCATTTTACGTTTTATGTAGATTTATAAGTGTCAATTTTTTTTATGTTATATGTTAATTTTATCATCGTAAATTTTCATGCTGAGCATACAATTTTCTATAATAAAAAATAACCCAAAACACACTCAACAAAAACATTAATAATTAAATCAACATTTTGTAGTAACTTGTATTATCAAAATGAAGCATTGTTGAATATTATTATAGATGCC
>ML822203.1:25375-44867 GCA_009831015.1 Picea engelmannii | reverse complement strand
ACATTAACTCTTGGCTCATGGGAAACATTCCATCTCCGGTTCAGAGCATGCAAGGTTTAAATGGCTTCTTGTACTGGTTATGGTTTCCGTTTAAATGGCAGGTCGGGCACAAGGTCCCCAATTTCGAACCCCTTTCATGTGTAACAGTGTAAGCTATCAATGCATACCCTACACGACTCGTGACCCCTACTACCTAGCCCGTATACCCAGTAGAGTTTTTGACGGGCATTGAAGGCGGTCACACGTCAAACTGATAGGTAGATAATTCTCATGCTAGTCGGTGATGACGTGTAAATTTATTAGCCATTGTCAAATATGTCTAAAAACCGAAAAAACGTCCTGTGAGACGTCAAATTCCAAACCTGTAACCAATATCTTTATCAATTGTCATGAAAAGGAAGGTGTATGTATGGACATGGTCGTATGGGCGGTACATCGGTTTGGACGACTGCATTTTATTGGCGCGGAAAAAACGAAAATTGTACGGAAATGGTGTCGCAGATATTGACGGGTACGGAACCAACAGTGTATAGACAATGATGGTTGGAAAAGGCACAACTAAGATCGTACGACTTGCTAATGTTGTACGACACAAATTACAGAAGAGGGAAGTACGATGACTATACAATTTGATGTTGTAATGATGGATTAGTAGCGATTTTGTACGGATCGTGTAGAGTACAACTATTAAGTAGCAGTTGTACGACAGAATTCTAGAAGAGAAAGTACGAGTTGTATGACTGAATTAATAATTGAGGTAGACGATATGGACAACGACTGCATAATTTGGTTGCTATATGGATGAATCGGTAGTATCTTGTTCATAGAATATTGTATTTTCCTTCAATAATTCTGAGTATCCTCTTGACAACAGCTAATGGGTACTTCTGTGGCCAACTGATGTTATCCATGATTTCGTCTTCCTCTTCTTGTAGAATTTGCACCAAAATTTTATTTGTTTATTTAAGACTCTGGTATATGGCAACAAACTTTTTTTTTTTTTTGGTTTCTTCTTGTGTAGTAGTGCATAAAAACTCAGCAGAGATATTAACTTTGTCCTTCACTCTTTTTTTCAGTAAACTCAACGAGAATCCTCTATTTGTGTTTGTCATTGTGTAGTAGTGCATAAAAACTCAGCAGAGATATTAACTTTGTCCTTCACTCTTTTTCTGCAGTAAACTCAATGAGAATCCTCTATTTGTGTTTGGCAATAGGATAGTCTCTTTCTTACTTCTTTTGCACCAGATTTTATTTTATTTATTTATTTGGTTCTTGTATATGGCAGCAGAATCACTTTTCAACAAGATTTGAAAATGGTCAAGAACCAGATTTTGGTTGAAGACCTTAGAGTTAGAGAAGTTCCGAAAATTTCTAGTGTGGCCAAAGGAAAATTGTTTTGTTGCCAAAGGAACTGAATTTTGACTAAAATTATAGTGGCCAAGGGCCAAGATAAAAAACAACGCTTTGATACTATTGTGGTGAACTAATCCAGTTCATACATGAAATACCCAAAATACTTGAAATATGAAGAAATTCATTTAGGATAATAAAATATATATTGAATAAGAATATGAATGAGATGATTGAAAATACAATGATAGTGTCTTATATATACAGATAGTAAGAGAACTTATAGAAATTATTCATGGAGGGATGTGTCCCTTAATTAACTATTATTATTATTATTATTATTTATTAATATTTTGTATGTTACAAATTCATTGTAGAACACCACCAAAGATTGCGTCGAGTTTACCCTAATATAATTTAGAATCATTTATGACCTTCTCATATAACTTTATTTATTGATGCAACTCTCAACCTCTTAAAAAACTCAATATTTTCTAACCTCTTCCAAAACTTTTCATTTTGTAATTTCTTTCTTGGAATATGTGTATTCAACTTTACTTATGGGATAACAAATTTTTGAGGTCATATTCATGGGCTATATTTTAGTTTGGAATTGTATCACAATCCTTTTAGTTATCTTTCTAGATGTTTCCATCACATCTTCATAACCTCTCTTAATTATGTCATTGTCATCCATTTCTTATGAAGCTTTTTCTATGTCTTCATTCAAGTTACTTGTCCACATATGATGGCATTTTGCATTTTTCTTTCTTATGAATCCTTTTTTGTGTTTTCATTCAAATTATTTATCTAAGTATCATTCCATTTTGTTTAAATGTTTATTCAACAAGAACATTCATGATTTTTCTTTCATTTATTCATTAAATATTTAATTTGTTAACTTGGTTGGTCTTTCACTAACCCACTAGGTTTATAGCCATGTCAACTTATGAGCATGAGAGAACAAATATGTTAGAATGAGAGTTTTGTGAGTCATGGTAAAGCAATCCATAAGATTTGAAGCTTAGAGGCTAAGGTGATGTTGTCACCCTTGTTTTGTGAGAGGAAGTGCCTTTTTCATTTATGTTATGTCATCTATGGAGAGGTCTGGTTGGTTGCGTGTTTTTGTGAGTGTTGATGTAATGTTCCCCTCCTCTTGATAGAGGTTTCAGGTAAACTTAGTAGTCTAGATGTCCCCACTAGACTATAGTCTCATGGAAAATGGGGACTAAGAGGCACCAAAGTGTTCACTTGAAGAAAAATGTTATATATTTAAAGTGACTTTAGGAAAAGAAGAAATTAAGTGAAAAAGAAATATGAGGAAAAGTGAAGAAAAGAACCTTAGGGGTAAATCAAACAACTTAAGTGGAAATTAGACCCTGGGTATAAAAGAAAAAGGAGGGTGCCTCACTCCTCATTCTATTTATTTTCACTTTTGCATCTTGAGCTCTTGAGCTAGGACATTTTGAGGGTTTTGGGAGAATAAACCTTAGAGATCAACAAGGGAGTGAAATATTCTCCTGTTCTTGATCCAAGTTTGACCAAGGAGGTGAAAGATCCCTCCCTCACCATTCTACTCAGATACAGATTGTTCATACAATGAAGAGGAAGAAGAAGTGTGCAATTTTGAGGGTTTCCAACAGGAGGGCACACCTCTAGTTGAAGAAGAGTTCGATTTGAGAAGGAGAAGACGGATTTGAGGGGAAATCCAACTTGGAAAGGTTTATGGGGGATAGAGCACCCTTTCTAGCACTATCTTACAGGGTTTTCTCTATCCATTGATTTATTGGGAGCTTGGGACAATTTCTACAGGAGTAGGGCACATTGCATTAAGGGGATCTAGTCATTTGGAGGGTAAAATCCCTATCTATAACAAAGGAAACTCATTGAAGGTGCATGCCTAGCTCAGATCTACTATTCCATAGGATTTTGGTGTGGATTGGGGCCTTGGAGAGAGGAGTCTGAAATATCAAGGAACTAGCTTCCAGAAAAGTGTGCAACTTAGCAAGGGAGGAGAGATCCAACATTACAAGGGAAATAAATTGATCTTGTACTCTTCCACTCGCAAGATATTGGGCCTTTGGAGTATCTATTCTTCATTTATTGATTATATTGGAGCTATCTTAATTCCAACTTATACATTCTATCTATGTCATTCCATATCTGTAGATCCATTGTATGAAGATCATCTTATTATCTAGATAAAGGTCAGATATGAAGTTATTGGTTCTTCTCTAGTGTTCTATCTAAGTATATTTCTATTTCCTTGCATTGGTATGTTCATTATCTCTATGCTATAAGATCCATGAAAACACCTTCAGTGCAATTTTGATGAGTAAACTTGCAAAACACATCCAAGCACTTAAACACAAAAGTAAAAAAAAATCCTTATTCCTAACAAATCAGCTTGGGAATATTACAGTGGTATCAAAGCGTAAAATCCTCCCAGCTTGTGGGGATTAGTGCATGCATAAATTCATAGGTATATATATGGGAAGGTACAGAAGATATACTGAGGAACCTGAGGCAGAAATGGGTGAATCAGGGGATGACAATGAGCCACAAGATCTAGCAGGTAGAGCAAAAGATATGAAAAAATCTATAGACAACATTCAATTTTCCCTTCAACATCATTTATAGGAGACACAAGAGACCATGCGCAGAGGACAAGGTGAGTTTAAAGAGGCCTTGGAAAGAATGAAAGACAACTAGGAGAAGATTTCACTTCTCCTCATGCAGATGAATCATGGTAGAGATGGTCCAAATAACAATGGGAACATGGAGGTTAGTGGATCCTGAGGGGGAGCTAGACATCACACTGAGATTGATCATCAGTTACACATCGAGGGAAATAGATTGTTTGGAGAAGGTCCTTCTAGGGGGGAAACCAACAATATAGCTACACCTAGAACCTATATTCCCACTTTCCTTGAAACTCAACAACAGGATAATTACCTTTCGGAAGTAGAAGATAACTTTGAGGAGTATGCAAGTGAGTACGCAAAATTGAGCACACGCTTCACGAGGCAGGTCACTTTGGATCAATATTGTGGCATCAAATACCGGGGCAGACCAAGGAGTTATCATCGGGGAAATAATGAGTTAGAGAATAGGGTGGGGAAGATGGACATTCCTACATTTGATGGATCAACTAGGACTACTGTACAGGCTTGGGTGCATAAATTAGATGCATGTTTGCAGCTTAACCCCATGAGGGAATTGGATGCTATTAAATTTTCCACTATCTATTTGGAGGGAAAGGCCCATGAATGGTGGTACCATGGAATGAATACCTTGGGGCATAATCACATCAAATCTTACCCATAGTTCACACAAAGACTTATTGACATGTTTGATCAAGGGGATCCTGAGCTACATTTTAGAGAGCTCGCTTAACTCAGGAAAACAAGATCACGAGAGGATTTTATAGAGGATTTTCAGAGGGTGGTCGTAATGGTTCTAGATGTGTCACAAGATATGTTTTTTATGCTCTTCTCTGAGGGTTTGATGGATCCCATTCATGGTTGGGTTAAGGCTTTTAAGCCCCATAACTTATAGGAAGCCATATGTAGGACGAGAGACTTGATGGGATCAAAAAAAAAAAAAAACTAAATTCACTCCAAGGCCACCATTAAACTAAGGGTTAAATGATCAAAGAGGAGTGGAAAAAGGAAATGGAAGGATGGATGAGGCTACTAGAAGAGAGTTGAGGAGGAATAAACTATGTTTCACATGTAAGGAACCTTGGGAACTAGGGCATAAATGCATGGGAAAGGGTAAGGTTCACTATATTGAGGTGATCTCTGATTATGAGGAGGAAGAGGAGATAGGGAATATTCAGAATATTGAGGCCAATCAACCCAGGATAGACAATGCGTAGGGTGAAAAATGAGAGAAATAAGATATCGCCCTAGTAAGAGATAAGAAGATCACTATTGCATCCATCAGTGGAGTCACTAAATACAATACCTTCAGGATGAGAAGAGTACTTCAAGGATAGAGGGTTTATTTGCTTATAGATGGGGGATCTTCACATAACTTCATTGATTAGGCCTTGGTGAAAAGAAGGCACATAAATAAAATTGAGTTTGAGGGGTTTCATGTGGATGTAGCAGGACTAGGTAACACTATGCCATGTGATAGGTACATTACAAGATTGAACCTCACCCTGGGAGGCATGACTTAGCACAATAATTTTATGTGATGGACCTACCAAACACCAATGTTATATTGGGAGTCCAATGGCTTAGTACATTGGTACCTATCACTACCAATTACAAGACCATGGAAATTTCATTCAATGGGTAGAATGGAAAAAGGGTGAATTTGAAGGGAATGTCCGGGAATGCACTAAGAGTAGTTACATCCAAGCGCATGGAAGCCATTTTTAGGAGGAAAGACGTGGTCTATGCAACACAATTCCTAATATCATTTCAATTGGACAATGAGGGGCATCCAAAATAACCCCATGACATACAAAGAATAATTGATAATCACAACAAATGTTTTGAGCCTATTCCACAAGGAAAACCACCAAATAGAGGATTTGAGCATATCATAGAGTTGGAGGAGGGAGAAAAACCTATCATAAAAACCTCATATAGACATCATAAGAAATACAAGGATGAAATTGAAAAATCTATCAAAGAGCTATTGGACATGGGCCACATTAGAACAAGCTCTATCCCCTTTGCATCCTCTGTGGTATTGGTGAAAAAAAAAGATGGTACTATGCGCATGTGCATTGATTACATGGACTTAAAAAACAAGACCATAAAGAACATGTACCCTATTCCTCGGATAAATGAGTTATTGTATGAGTTGCATGGTGCCATTTACTTCACCAAGATTGATTTGCACTCTAGTTATCATCAAATCAATATGGGGGAACAAGATTTTCCCAAGAAAGCTTTTAGATGCCACTATGGCCACTATGAATTCCTTTTTGTTCCTTTTGGATTAACCAATGCGCCAACCACTTTCTAGTCATGCATGAATCATGTCTTCAACAAGCAGTTGAGGAAGTTTCTTCTAGTATTCTTTGATGACTTATTGATATACAATAAAACTTGGGAGGATCATCTCAAAAATGTAGACATGATCTTAAGCACCATGGAGGAACAATATTTTTATGCTAAGGAATCAAAATGTAAATTTGGGATGATTGAAGTTCTTTATTTGGGACACATTATTGGATAAAATGGGGGTATAGGTGCACCGGGAAAAAATCCAAACTATACTTGATTGGCCAACACCCAAAACTCCTACAAAATTGAAGGGATTTCTAGGCATTTGCAATTATTATAGGAGGTTTCTCTCAACTTTGCATAGCATTGACATATTTGACTAGAAAAGGCACATTTAAGTAGAGCCATGAGGAACATGTAACATTTGATAATATGAAGAAGGTAATGAGCACTTGTCGAGTCCTCTCTTTAGCATATTTCTCTCATCCCTTCATTTTGGAGTGTGATGCATCAGGGGAGGACATTGGAGCAGTCCTTATGAACAATAGGCATCCCATTGCCTATGAGAGCCGAAAACTAAGAGGGACTGAGCTCTTGTACACTATTTATGACAAATAAATGTTGGTTATAATGCATGCTCTAGCTAAGTTTAGACAGTGTTTGGTTGGGGAAAAATTTGTAGACCGGATTGATCATAACAACCTCAAGTATTTCCTAGACCAAAAAGACCTCAATGAGAGACAACAACAATGGGTCAGCAAGATCCAAACCTATGATTTTGACATTGAATTTGTCAAAGGGAATAACAATGTGGTTGTTGATGCTTTATCTAGGAGACCTTTAGTTTATTCCATGACATATATTCTAGTTGAATGGAAGGTGCATTAGTTGGTGGAATATTCCAAAAATAGGTTTGCATGTGAATTGATGGATGGACATGTGCAAAATGACAATTTCAGGATCATATATGACATAATATACTACAAGGGTTGAATTTTCTTGGTTCTTGAATCAGTGTTAAAATAAAAGGTGTTACAAGCATGTCATGACTCACCTTTAACAGGGAATCAAGGGTTCATCAAGACATACAAACATGTAAGGGAAATATTTTCTTGGAATGACATGAAGGAAGATGTCACGTGCCACATTAGAGAATGCACCACTTTTCGAGATAATAAGGATGAACACACCCCTCCAACAGGTCTACTACAATCCCTCCCTATTCCCTAACACAAATGGGAGAGTATTTCCATGGATTTCATCACAATATTTCCCAAGGCTCAGGAAAAGGATTGCATCTTTGAGGTAGTGGACAGATTAACCAAGTTTGCTCATTTTTTTTCCATTTCCATGAACTACAGTGCATCACAGGTGGTTGAACTATTCTTTGGGGAGATCTTTAGGTTGCATGGGTTACCCAAAACCATTGTGTGTGATAGGGACAACAATTTTATGGCCACCTTTTGGAAAGAACTATTCAGATTGGTGGGTACAGACTTGACTCCTAGCACAAGCTATCACCCCCAAACAAATGGCCAAACAAAGGTAGTCAACAAATGGGTGAAGGGATGTCTCAGGAATTATGTATCAAGGAAACATAAGGCATGGGTTAAGTGGCTACATTTGGGTGAGTATTGCTACACCACCACTTACCACATGTCCATTGGTATACCTCCTTTCTGAGATTTGTACAGTTATGACCCTCACTTTTTTGGAGATTGTATTTAGAGACAACAGAGCACCCATGGTACATGATTGGATCCAAATGAGCCAACACACTTATAGAGATCAAGGATCATTTGTACAGGGCACAAAATTAGTAGAAGGTACAAGCATAAAAGAACAGGGTGGAGCGTACTTTTGAGGTTGGGAATCTTGCTTATTTGAGACTCCAACTGTATAGGCAAGCATCCATAAAGAAGAATTACTCAGAAAAACTCAAACCTTGCTTCTTTGGGTTGTACAAGGTAAAGAGGAAAGTAGGGACAATTTCATATGAGCTTAAGCTACCCCTAGGAAGAAAGATACACAACTTTTTCCATGTGTCATGCTTGAAAAGGGAAATAGGACAACACATCATTGCTAATGAGGGACTACCTCCAGTTGACGAGGAAGGGAAATTGATCTTGATACCGGAGGAGGTGTTGGAGGTGAGAGAGAAGAGATTAAGAAAGAGGAAAATCAAAGAGTACTTAGTCAAATGGAATTATTTTCCCATAGAGGATGTTACTTGGGTGAATAAACAGGTTCTTTTGGAAGCACGATCATAATTGCTTGTGGGAAAGAAATTCCCTGTAGGGAAGACTGTAATGTCCCCCTCCTCTTGATATAGGTTTCAGGGAGACTTAGTAGTCTAGATGTCCCGACTAGAGTATAGTCTCATGGAAATTGGGGACTAGGAGGCACCAAAGTATTCACTTGAAGAATAATGTTATATTATTAAAGGGACTTTGGGAAAAGAAGAAATTAAGTGAAAAAGAAATATGAGGAAAAGTGAAGAAAATAACCTTAGGGGTTAATCAAACAACTTAAGTGGAAATTAGACCCTGGGTATAAAAATAAAAGGAGGGTGTCTCACTCATTCTAGTCATTTTTACTTTTTCATCTTGATGTTTTGAGCTAGGACATTTTGAGGGTTTTGGGAGAACAAACCCTAGAAAAAAACAAGGGAGTGAAAGATTCTCCTGTTCTTGATCCAATATTGGCCAAGGAGGTGAAATATCCCTCCCTCAACATTCTACCTAGCTACATATTTTTCATAAAGTGAAGAAGAAGAAGAAGTGTGCAGTTTTAAGGGTTTCCAACAGGACGACACACCTCTAGTTGAAGACGAGTTCGATTTGAGAAGGAGAAGATAGATTTGAGGGGAAATCCAACTTGGAAAAAGGCATGGGATCAAATTAAAATAAATCGATCCATACCTGTGATCAATTTATGAAAAATCCTGCTTACTATATTGAAAAGCTGTCATGTTAATGCATGAATAAAAATGGAGGGAGATATTAATTCTAAATTAAAAGATAAATTCTATTACTGTTAATTTAAATGAAGAGGTGCAATGCTCCAAACAAAGGGACACAATGTTTCAAACACTTACACCAATAGGAAGATTATATAAGATTATAAAAGCAAGAAATAACAGTGAAGAAGAAGTGTCTATGCAGTCCATATCAAAGACCAAAAGCAGAAGCATAGTCCAAAGAAGAAGAACCGATGATACTTATGCAGTGAGGGTGGAAGGGAGGAGGAATGAAGGATTCATATTATTTACTAAGTAAAGTGTGAATAAAATGGAGTTGGTGCTTTCTAGGGTTGGTGCCCTAAAAACAAGGGAGTTGGTGCTTCCTAGGGTTGGTTCCCTAAAAACAAGGGAGTCACTGCTTCCTAGGGTTGGTTCCTTAAAACAAGAGATTTGGTGCTTCCTGGGGTTGGTGCCCTGAAGAAGGGGATTTGTGTCTCCTAGAGTTGGTGCTCTAAAAAGGATTGGTGTCCTTCACTATCTCAGATTATTCTTTATAAAACCTTGTAATTCATGTCAATTATATTTATATAAGTGATTTTAAATACAAGTCCATTGTTGATCTTTGTTGTGATTAATAAAATAACAAATTAATTTATAATTGTTGAAAAATAGGTAATACTGATTCACCCCCCCTCTCGGTATTTCCAACAATTAGTATCATATCTAGTGCCTTCAGCATAGTCTAACAACTGGAAGGTAGATCCTAAAATGGATTAGCAAGAGAGAATGTCTTCCAATAAAATGCCATTGTTTAATGGAGGTGGTTATTCTCTCTGGAAAATAAGAATGAAAAGCTACATGTTGGCTCTTGGTTTTGATGTCTGGCAATCTGTTGTAGATGGTTACACTACACCAACTACTCCACCCACAAATACTGCAGGAAATAATATTTGCAATGACAACTCAAGAGTTGTTAATGCCATTCTAGGAGGATTGAAAAACTCTATTTGTGTGAAGGTAATGCATTGTAATTCAGTAAGGAAATATGGGACAAATTGGAGGTTGTATATGAAGGAAATAACAAAGTCAAGGAATCCAAACTACAAACTTATAGAGCTCAGTTTGAAAATTTGAAGATGAAAGAAGAAGACAACATTGTTGAATACTTTCATAGGGTATATGAGGTAGTTAATTCAATCAGAGCAGTAGGAGAAGAACTTATCGATAAACCTATTGTACAAAAGATATAAGGTCATTACCTATGAGATATGATGCTAATATTTCCACAATTGAAGATATTCTAGAACTTGACAAAATCAAAGTAGATCGACTTCATGGAATTTTTACAACATATGAGATGAGAACAGGGAGTGAAAAACCATCAAAAGGAGAAACAACCTTTAAAGCATCTAAAAAAAATATGAGGCTAGAGAAAAAAACCAATGACGAGTTATCGGATATATCTCATGAAGAAATTGTCAGCTTCATGAAAAAACTAAAGAAAGGGACTGGGAAATACAAAGAAAATATTTCTCTAATATGTTTCAACTGTGGAAAAATTGGACACTTTTCCAATAAATGTCCCTATCCTAAGAAGGAGGAAATTCATGATGAAAGAACCTTCAAAGATCAGAAGAAAATCAAAACCAAAGATAAAAAGAATCTCTACAAGAATAAGAAAACGTTCTTTACCCAAGAAGATAGTAGTTCATCTGAAGAAAGTGAAGACGAGGAGCTAGAGATTCTATTTATGGGAATAAAAACTCAAGATGATAATCATTCGGAAGATGAAGAAGGAGTGAACCTCGAGGAAGAATTCATTCATGCAATTGAAGAACTAAGAAAATCTAAAATCAAAACAAGTTACTAAGGGAACAACTTCTAAAGATTGAAGAAGCTACTAAATCAAGAGAAAAGGAAGTTTCCAAAACCATTAGTGAGTCATAATAGTTGATTATTAAGTTAAAAAATCAGCTCCAAGAAACCAAAACAAAATAAGAAATATTTAATAAATAACTCAATGAAAAAAAAACAAATATGTAATATATTGGAGGATGAAATAGTTTAACTAAAAGAGATACTAGAAAAAGAAGATATTTAGTCTAAGTTTAAAAACAACTCAAAAATATTGAATAACATTCTTAGCAGTAGGAGACAATCAAATGATAAGAAGGGACTAGGATATGATCCCTCTACAGAACAAGAAAATGACAAAACCAACGCAAATGTTCTTAAGAAACCCATAAGAAGAAAAGAAAACAAGACCAGAACAATACCATTGAAAACTATCCTAAATAAACATAAATCTGCACTTCCTACTAAAGAAAAAGATGACGAGAAGAATAGAATCATTAGAAACAATCCCTCTAACATAAATCAATATATCTTCCTTGGTTATTGCTATTCTTGCAAAAATTTTGGACATAAAGGAATACACTATAAAGCTTATAGAAAGTTCAATCCAAGAAATGTCCAGAGATATGAAAATAATAAGGATAATGCAAAAATAATATATCATAAATCCTTCTCTCCCTTACAAGACTACAATGTTGAATGTTACAAATGAAACAATTGTGGTCATAAAGTTAGTGAATTTAGATTATCAAAATATGACAAAAAGATAAATATTCTCAATAATAAAAAAAGTATGAAAGAAAAAGCAAACATAGTGCAATGTATCCCTATATGCAAGAAACCAAGGATGTCAGTGGTATATAGATAATGGATGTTCCAAACACATGACTGGAGGTAAAATAAAATTTCTCAAGTTAAACAAGAAAGGAAAAGGAAAAGTAACCTTTGGAGATAATATGTCAGCCAAAATACTTGGAAAAAGCACTGTCAGTTTAGGAAATAACAAAACCAAAGAAGAAGATGTACTTATGGTAGAAAATATTAACCTAATATCCTAAGTGTAAGTCAGACAAGTGATCAGGGTCACATACTCACCTTTGATTCTTAGAAATGTGAGATCATGACAAAGGACACTGGAAATCTAGTAGCAGTTGCACCAAGAACATCTAGCAATGTGTATATCCTTAATATAGATGAAGGAGAAAAATGTTGTTTAAGCCAAGTATATGAAAGATGGCTATGGCATAGAAGGTTGGGACATTTAATATTTGACAATTTGATCAAAGCCAACGAGAAGTATGTAGTAAGGGATCTACCAAAATTTATTAAGACTTCAGATTCTATTTGTAAAAAATGTCAAATAGGGAAGCAAACAAGAGTTAGGTTCAAAACAAAATAACATTCCACAACAAAACCATTAGAACTTATTCACACATATCTATGTGGGCCTACCAGAACTAAAATTACTTATGGTGAACATTTTTTTATGTTGATCATTAATGATTACACTAGATTGACCTGGGTGTACTTTCTAAAATAAAAGTTAGAAGCCTTTGAGAAGTTTAAAACATACAAAGCCCTTGTAAAGAATGAAACAAATCTCAAAATTAAATGTCTGATATTAGAAAATGGAGGAGAATTCACCTCTAAAGAGTTCATTCAATTATGTGAAAATCATAGTATCAAAAGACAATTTTCAGCTGCTAGGACTTCTCAACATAATGGAGTAGTAGAAAGGAAAAACAAAACAGTTCAAGAAGCTGCAAGAGTCATGCTAAATGAATCCAAGCTTCCAGAACATTTCTAGAGAGATGCAATATAAAAAATAGTTCACATACTTAATCAATCTCATTTGAGACCCAACCATGACAAAACTCCTTATGAACTATGGTTTGACAATAAAACATTTGTAAAACACTTTAGAATTTTTGGAAGTAAATGTTACATTAAGAATGATGAAGATAATTTAGGAAAGTTTGATCCAAGATCTGATGAAGGGATATTTTTACGGTATTCTCCTAATAATAAATCATACAAATGTTAGACTACTAAATATAGTGGAAAGTGCCAGTGTTAAGATAGATGATCTAAAACTAAAGAAGAGCATATGCTAGAACATATCAAAAATTGATTAAAAAATCTCAATGAGAAGATGATGATAATGAAACACATGAAAATGAACCATATACTTATGAAGAAGACAATGAAGAAACACCCTTGCCAAAAGCTCCATCAAAAAGAGTTCAAAAGAATCATACTAAAAGTCATATTATTGGAGATAAAAATGCAGGAGTGGAAACAAGAAGGAAACTCACATTTGACTCAGAACAATAAATGTTATCCCTGATAGAACCTAAGTCATTTAAATAAGCCAACAAAATTAAATATTGGACAAAATCAAGGAATGAAGAACTAGAACAAATAGAGAAGAACCAGACTTGGGAACTAGTTCCAAGACCCAAGAACAAGAATGTGGTAGGAACCAAGTGGATCTTCAAGAACAAACTAAATGAAAATGGGGAGATTATAAAGAAAAAATCCAAATTAGTTTGCAAAGAATATTCCCAAGTGGAATGTATTGATTTTGAAGAGAGTTTTTTTCCAATAGAAAGACTTGAGGCCATCATGATGTTCTTGGCATTTGCATGCTTCAGAAATTCAAAATCTATCAAATGGATGTCAAGTCAACATTCCTAAATGGAACACTAGAAGAAGAAGTTTATGTTGAGCAACTAGAAGCATTCATGTTAACAGAAAATCAGGAATATGTGTGCAAGATAAAAAAGGTTATGTATGGTCTTAAACAAGACCCCAAAGCATGGTTCTCAAGGCTTAATCAATACCTACAAAAACAAGAATATAAGAGAGGGACTAGTGACAACAACTTATACATCAAAATTGAGGATAAAAAACATAATCTTACTATACTAATATTGTGGTGGTATATGTAGATGACATTATTTGGAAGTAATCTTACTATACTAAGCATAAATTTTTCAAACAAAATGCAAGAAGAATTTTAAATGTCTATGCTGGGAGAATTGTCCTTCTTCTTAGGTTTACAAGTAACTTGAACAGAAAAAAAGAAATATTTGTTTCCCAAGCCAAATATATCAAGGAAATGTTAAAGAAATTTCAAATGGAAGACAATAAACCTATGAGTACTCCCATGGTAATTGGATGTCAACTAAGCCTATAAGATGACTCACCAAAAGTGGACCAAACGATGTACAAATCAATGGTTGGAAGTATGCTCTACTCAACATCAACAAGATCTGACATCATGCAGGTTGTAGGAATCATAGGGAGATTTCAATCCGTACCTAAAGAAACTCACTTAAAATAAGTAAAGAGAATATTCATGTATCTTAAAGGCACCTTAGAACTTGGATTATGGTATCCAAAAGATAAAGACTTCAATCTAACTACATACACTGATGCAGATTGGGTCGGTAGTATAGATGATAGGAAAATAATCAGTGGAGGAGCATTCTTTTTAGAAAAATGTCTGGTAGCATGGATATTTAAGAACCAAACATCCACATCACTATCCACAACAGAGGCATACTAAATTGTTGTTGCATCCTGTTGCACACAAGTTGTTTGGATGAAGCAAATGTTAGAATATTTACAAATAAGATATGATGATCCCATCACTAGTAATTGTGATAACACTAGTTCCATAAGTATCTATAAAAATCCAATAATGCATTCTAAAACCAAACAAATTCCAATTAAATACCATTTCCTAAGAGATTAGGTTACCCAAAAGGTGCTTAAAATAGTGTATGTGGACACCAAAAAACAAATTGTAGACATATTCACAAAACCTTTTTCCATGAGTATTTTTGAAAATCTTTGACAAAAATTGGGAGTAATTCACATACCTCATTAAAACCATAAAAATCGTATCATAATAAAAGGGAAACATGGACAGGGGGAGCATATCCACAGGGGAGCGAAGAAAGATCCCCTATGTTATTATTGTCAAAGGGGGAGGAATTTGATAAGCAACAAAAATAACAATATTCCAAAGAAAATTTTTCCATCAATTCCAAAGGGTGAGAATGTTGGACACAATGGTACAATATTTTTGTTGATGTCAATAGGGTGTAGAAGAATCCATTATAAACCCAAATCTCAGAAGGAATAACATTAATTGAAGCTTAGAAGAGATGATGCATAGGAGTCAGAGGTTGGGAAGGATTAAATCTCAACCATCAGATCTGAAGAAGGAGTTTCGGATGATATCGCCAGCCATTAAATCAAGGAGGGACTCTGGATGAATTCTCGACCATCTAATCGAGTTTATTGGAGGGACAGTTTAAGCCATAATATCCCAGAGACTTAAAGAACTCATTGCATACCATTAATCTAAGATCTCCTCAGGAGAAACACAAGATGTTGGATCAGGTGGTCAACTCCGACGTTGACCACTCCGATGAAAAGGAGTCTAGAACAGGTAAGTTTACCCAAAGGGTGAAGCCTCGAAGTCACGAACTCTCGACAACCGCTGATATGGAGTGAAAATATTGGAATCGTTAGATCACACTAAACGAAAGAAGGTGGTCAACTTCGACGCTGACCACTTTGGTGAAAAGGAGTCTAGGACATGTAAGTTTACCCAAAGGCTGAAGCCCTAAAGTCACAAATTCCGGTCAACTCCAACATTGACCACTCCAGCGAAAAGGATTCTAGAATAGATAAGTTTACCCAAAGGTTGAAGCCTCGAAGTCACAAACTCCCGTCGACCGTCAGATCAGAGGAAGAATGAGAAATCTCATCAACCGTTGATCTATTCAGAGCATGCCAAGGAAGAAGGTGGTCAACTCCGGCCTTGACCTACTCCGACAATAAACAACTTAGATAAACCAAGAACCTCTGAACCCTAGAGTTCTGAAATAAATGAAGGCCATAGGATCAAGACAATTGAAAATATATGGTGGTAGATCTATTCAGTACTTTGGAAATAATTGAAGGATGGTACAAAAGTGAAAAAACTCCTGAAGCCACGAAGTAAGACATGTGGAAAAATATAAATATTATATGTGGTCTATTCAAATGGTAATAAGTGTTAAGGTTGATGTGGCACATAAGGACTGTAAAAGTCACAAATCAGGGTGACACGTGGTAGCCACTCAGCTAGTTCCACATCAATAGTGATGCCAACAAGATACATCACTCTGGGAGTACATCATTCGGGGATATCCAACTTATCCTACCAGCAAATCTACCCGAAGCGTCAAAGGACGAAGTCACGAGTAGTCGAATACCCGAAGAGCGACAGATCCTTTGTGCTTAAGTCTATGGTCCCAACTCCTGAGCATATGAAGGTTATCAAGCATGAATTTGTTCTGGAAGAGTTGGAAGACTACAAAGGCCTAACACCGAAGTCCCGAAATGAACATGAATCATCCATCTCAAATGTGCAAATAAAATGTCACTGTCAATCTTGATAAGTGATTAAGCACTCGTTTGGCTTAGTGTTTAGTCACCGCCTATGGTCATATGGAATAGAGATCCTAAAAGTGCGTATGTGCGAATTTAACATGCAGAGGAATAATTTTTCCTCTGTCAGGACAAAACTTTGAACCAGAAAGGATCTGGATTTTGTACCAATTGATATTAAGTGATCAAATACATCCAATGTATTGGAAAGCTAATAAAAAAGTTCAAATATGATCTTTTGGAGAACTAGAGATGTAGCAGAAGCTTAAGAATAAAACAAAAAGGCATGGGATCACATTAAAAGAAATCAATCCATACCTGTGATCGATTTATGAAAAATCCCTCTTACTAAATTGAAAATCTTTCAGTTAATGCCTGAAAAAAATAGAGGGAGATATTGATTCTAAATTAAAAGACAAATGTTATTACTGTTAATTTAATTGAAGAGGTGTAATGCTCCAAACAAAGGGACACAATGCTTCAAACGATCACACCAGTAGGAAGACTATATAAGAAAGAAAGAATAGTGAAGAAGAAGTGTCTCTACAGTTCAGATTGAAGACCAAAAACAGAAGCAAAGTTCAAAGAAGAAGAATCGATGATACTTATGTAGTGAGGGTGGAAGGGAGGAGCAAGGAAGGATTCATATTCTTTACTAAGTAAAGGGTGAATAAAAGGGAGTTGGTGCTTCCTAGGGTTGGTGCCCTGAAGAAGGGGATTTGTGTCTCCTATAGTTGGTGCTCTAAAAAGGATTGGTGCCCTTCACTATCTCAGATTATTCTTTATAAAACCTTGTAATTCATGTTAATTATATTTATATAATTGATTTTAAATACAAGTCCATTGTTGATCTTTGTGGTAATTAATAAAATAATAAAGTAATTGATCATTGTTGAAAAAGGGGTAATATTGATYCACCCCTTGCCCCCGCCTACCCTYARTATTTCCAACACATCTTATGGCTTGGGGTGGCCAACTGCAAGGATAGATGAAGACAATTGTGCCTATGGTTGGGTGGAAAGAGATTCTCCCATCAACACTTTCCAATCAATCTGAAATTCTTAGATAAGTGTTTTTATGTTTTATATATGCCATGGTAAGTTTCCTTCATGCTATGGAAATTATATTGGTTATTTGAAGAATTTGATATTATGTTCAAATAGTGAATTATTGTTCCATGTGCATGGCTGATTATAAAATATAAAGATAGTTGTGGAAAATATGTATTATGTTGTATGTCCTTTGACTATCTTGTTTTAAATATTGTTGTAGGTAGATTGTAACTCTGAGTAAGAACAAAGTGTTGGTTGAACATTCACAAAAATGTATATGATTAAATCTCATGTGTGAATAGTGAAGACTAAGTTGTTATAGTCTTCATAGAGCATCCGAAAATAAAAATGTATAATTTATTTTCAATGAGTGTTGCTTCCTATAATATTGAGTTGTAGATATGCTCTAGGAGATGACCTATCCCTAATTAATAGTCAACCCTAAATACCTTCTTGGAAGGTTGTGTTGATTGCTAAAAAAAATTGTGGGAACATGGGTAAAATCCCTTAACTTCCAGCAAACACAATAAACTTGACACGAGGGAGTCTTGTAATGAAAAATGGACAATAATTATGGTTTCTTAATCCTAAGCTATATAGTTGAAAGGATAAAGTATTTAACATGAGGAAGGTGTGAGATAAAAGAAATAAGGAATTATGTATTTTGTATTTAATTTGTCTTATTGAAACATGGTAAAAATATAAATTTCTATCAGAATTTACTCAGTAAAATCATGTCCAAAGGTCAAGATTTGAAATGGTGGCTTTCTCATGAAAATTAGTAAATATTTGCATGATTTTAGGTGGGCATTAATTTCTGGTAAAAACATAAATTTTACTGTGAAAATTTTATTTCCAAGAGCTTTAAGGTTTTTTAAAGAAACTCAAATGAATAAATATATGTGTTTACATATTTTTTTTTTTTCATAAGCTAGAATTGTATGGTAAATGAAGACTGGTAACTCCTAGTAATTGTTCAATATTACTATATATTTCCTTAACAAGTTGAAATTAAGAAGAAGCCTTATGTTATAAACCATATAATTCTATTATGTGTACGTATCATAATTTCTTCTTTTAGAAAAAAAAATAATTTGTTAAATTACTAGTCATATAATTTTTTTCTATACAGACTTATGTAACTTTGGAAAAATCTATGATAATGTATTTTTGATTTATTTTTTCTTGGATATATTTTCTTCCCTTATTCTCATCATTTTATTAATATTAAAAAACCCTACAGCAATATCTGATATCAGAACCTGGAGATGGAGAGAAGGTAAGGCATACGAGCTATGTGATTTTCCCAGGGGTGATATCACATAATGAAACCATTATAAAATATATTATTATAATATTTAAACCCTCCCCACCGGATTATGATGATAGAGAAGTATAAGTGAGCACGTGAAGATTAGCCATGTACTCGGGGGAAATATTATAACATACAACCTTTATATATAATAGAGTATTATTACACTCCCCAAAACATCTCTTATCATGGAAATGAGAACCCGAGGTGTGTTGGATAAGCAATGTACGCGAGGGCCAATAGGGAGATATAATATAATAATATAATATTAACCCTTACCCACTGTAGTATCACACATCGTTTAATTGAGAAGTAAGGTATGCATGGTGAGTGAATGACCTAAGGCCGATATGAAAATACATTTTAATATTATTTAACCCTTACTAAAATATCGTGTATTGGGGAATTGAAAAGCCAAGGTGTACTTGGTAAGCGACATACGTGGGGGTGACATGACTATATATTATAATATTAATACACCCCACCAAGGTATCCAGTAAAAATACATCCATTTTAAAAACAAAATTTTTAACATTTTTTTTTTTTA
>ML822203.1:0-22440 GCA_009831015.1 Picea engelmannii | reverse complement strand
AATGAAGTATTTGTTGTTCTAAATTAATATTTTAGATTGCATCCTTAGGCTAAAAACTCATAGGAAATATATATGAGAAACCTCAAGGTTGAGGTGAAATTTTTGAATTTGCATTAATTGGATAGGTACTAAAATTTATAAATGATATAAGATAATTTCAAATATTTCAATGACAATGACCGCTAGTCTAATATAAATACAAGTAGTAGGAAGCCACTCCAATTGGATATCTAAACCAATCAACCAATAGTTTGTCTTATGCTTACTCACCACTTCCTTCAAAGTTGAGAGAAAAGGGTCAAAGAATTCTAGTGCAACCTCAAAAACGTCTTGATCTACACACATGTTGAGTGAAGTATATGCTATCTATTTCGACATTAAATTGTTAACCCAGGGCTCGTAAGCTTCGAGGTGCTAGCATTGTATGTGCAGGTCTAGAGCTCTGATCTAGCAGTCTAATCTAATGCTGACAACACACTCAAATGATAAAGAGATTAAAAAAACTAGAACAATTCGTCACCTAGGGAAGAAACCCAACATGGAGTGACCATATATCATGAATTAGGTCATTAATCTATCTGTTGGTGATTTAAAGATATTGACAAATTTAAAATGCGAGAAAACTAAGATGCGGAAATTAGTATAAGGGAAAAATTGAAAACCGGTACCAGAATAACAAACTAGTGAAAGAATCTATTATGCAAAAGATGAGACTAGGCATGAAAGATTACTATTCTAATTACTCGTTTTACTTGGAAATCCAACTCTGTGATTCATTTACTCAATTTAGATTAGCACACTGATTTCTACAGAAAAATGTAAAGTAGAAACAAAACAATCTACTAAAAACTTTTCCATTCAATGAATATCAATATACTAAACACATGTTCTTATAACCAGTTAGACTGATGAACTGATTTACCAAAAAGGATTTCAAATAAGAAATTATGTTGTCATACTTGAACTGGAAATATATTCACAGAGGTATAGTGATTACACAGTACAACAGGGGTTAATTTAATTTATTTTAATTGGTCATGAACAACTTCTTAATAAACATGCTCAGTTCCTAGTGATCCAATTACAAAGAATATTTATGTTTACAACATGGTGTGAATAAGTCAAGTGAATACATACAATGAAGTTACAATTAAAAAAGAGTGATTACTAGAACTGAAAATACACAAAGGAGATTATAAGAAAATGACTGCAAAAAGAGATTAGAACAGTAAAGGGGAATTATAAAAGTTATAAGGAAATGGATTATACAGAGAAATTATAAGAGAATGATTGTAAAGAGAAATTAGAACAACTCCTGCAAAAGAGAGGTTAGAAATCTAAATAAACAAAGAAATGAGACACACAGACTACTAGTGGGACCCCCGAGCAGTTTTGGTACTCCAACTCACGAATTGATCACAAACTTAGCTTAATTTATAAATTTGCATTAAAATGAATAACTGAGCCAAGTTTTACACATAGTTCTTAAACTGTTTCTCTGTTCTATCTTATCATGATAGCGAGCTCAAGTATATAATCCAGGCCTCTCTCTTCAATTATAATCCAAGCTTCTTGTCCTGAAGATGGATCCTTATATGGATCCGAAATGTCGACAATCCATTAGCAACACTGTGGTTTTTCCGAAAAATGCTAAAAATCTTCACCACAGAAATCTCATTGATCATATATATAGAGTTTGAGAGTTCAACCACTGAAAGGGTCGACTCTCTCTCAAAACCATAAAAGTGTTTAATTATTCTATTAATAGGAAATGATTCCTAAAATTGTAGCTCGAATATAGGAGCTAGATTTAGCTATCTAAATCGAAATACAATATGAGCCATAGCAAGAGGGAAATAATGGGTAAAAAACACATGTTCTAGTTTTTCCTGAAAGCGCTCACAAGTATGCTAACGTCCAAATCTGTTGTGCCCCGATTTCTGTAATAAGGGTCGAATGGATGTTCAGATCTATTTGATATAAATTCAGGCTATTGGATGAAGGGACGAATTCGCCTGATATGTAATTTCAAGCTGGATCTCTTATGCAAAAATATGGGAACAAGTGTCAGAATGAGTGTTAGAATATTAAGCCATTTGATCCTGATCTAATGTATGGAAACACCTATCTCCCACAATATCAAGAATTATTTTATCATTAATAAAACCATATAAAATACACTAAGAATAATAAATTAAGCATGAATTCACATCATTTATTTTTATTTCTTTTAATCAAAGGATTTAAATAAAATACCAACATTTTAAAGTAAATGTGTTGGTTTATGGTTAAATGTGATGACATAATAGTGAAATAAAGTGGAAGAAAGATTCAAATTTAAGAGCCCATCATTCCCCCAGACCGAAGATATGGCACGTCCTCGTGCCGTGAATAAATTGGAACTGACCTTTTATTCATTTCAAAAACTTTGTATTCTCAACAATAGTCGGTAAGCTATCTTCAGGAAAATGAAACCAACATTATTATTATAAGAAAAACTAGAACTTAGAAAAAGAAGTATTAATGTTGTGTTATGAGAATGACCAAAACGACACCATACTAATTTAGATTTCTTAATACATACAATTTCGTCACCTAGTAACAACTTATTCTCATGAAGACCATATAAGTTGTGATAGGGGATTTTCCTCATGTACCTGGATAGAAAACATGAGGGTATAGATGATCTGTAAAACCCACAAGAAACCATTCATCCATGCTTACTTTCTCAAAGGCTTATTGTCATTCAAGTAGCATGGATAAAGTTTGCATTTGATTTCATTAAGCTCCTAAACTTATGGGTCACACTTCTAGAATAGTGACATCCTAGGTATAGTATGAATTATATGAAAGGGTCTTACGTGAAACTTACAAACATTCTCAAATGGAAATTAGATGAGATTTTTTTAGTCCTTTTGTTCAACCATGAATGCTTCTTCTTAAGGATTTACACAAGTATATCGTTCATACGGAAAAATACAGAATAGGCATAGTAAAAGACATCAAAGTCAGAACCGATTTCCAACAAGCATGTTCAGTACCCCGATGGGGTAAATTTGATATCTAAGAAATATCCTCTTCCAAGAATAAGGCCCCATTTCCAGTGAGCCTGTTCAGTAACCCGATGGGTTTTCCTAGTCATACCACAGGTTGGTACCCGCTACCAGCAGACATGTTAAATATCTCGACAGGTTAGCCTCTTACACCCATATTACAGCCTTTACCACCACCCTCAATATTTGTATGTATGTATTTCTTTCACAATGATATGGGGAGGCAACTCTGAAAACCTTTTTACAGAACGGGATTGTATATGGGTTGGAGGAAACTCTATAAATTTCCCATAAAAGATTGTTCGCATGAAAAATAGACTTATGCATTTATATTAGTCCAAATACATATCATTGTCAAACTTACTTAATGTGTAGTGGATGAGGTCGTAAGAGAATGAATTAAAGGTGTCTCTAGTCCCTAAGTCTATCTTCTTCATATAATATTATAGTAGTGTTCCCTCATAAGTCGAAGTTTCATTCACTCTCCTACTACTATTTGGTAAATATGCTTAAATAACTAGCTTTAGTATGAATTTTGGGATGTACAAGATACCTAGGGGTATTATTATGAAGACCTTAAGGTTTTTTTAAATCCCCATAGTTCTTTAAAGATTGGCATTCAGGCTATTGTTATTATTAATGGTTTGAAATATGCATGTAATAAGGGAAATAAAGATCCATAATTTTTTTGGTTTCTAGTATTAAACTATCAATACTATCTTCATCTTAGTTCCTTTATTGAAAAAGAAAATAGAAAGAGATGTTGCATTAACTTGATACTAACATGATGCAACTTTTATTTATTGTCCTACTCTACCCCAAAAGAGAGAAAACTCTTTATTCAAGTGTAAGAACTTTTCCAATGTAACCATCTATGGAGAAGAACAAGAAACTAACCCATATCCACATACGAAACAATTTACCTCAATGATTTTATGTATATGAGGAATCAACCGACCTTTTAGATTTGGCAACAAGAAGTGTTGCAAGAGAAAATGGCATTGTGGCATGATTACCTATTGGAACCAATTTTCAATGTAATCTCTACACATATCCTCCTTTTTTGGATGATTGATTTCTTTAGTACATGAAGGATCTGTTGATATGCATTTTGAGAAATCCTCAGTCTCAGGTCTTAATGATCGCTCTCTATCAGATATAGTCCCTAATTTTTCAGCTTCCTTCATAGATTGGAAAGGAGAACCTTTTTGTAGCTTAGGGAACTTTGGTCCTTCTAGTATTTTCGGAGAGGTAGATAAATTTTTGGTTGCTACCAAAATATGTTCTTCCCGAGAAGGAGAAATCCCAGCTACTGTTAGAATTTGAGAGAGTTCTTCCAATATTATCATATTTGCATTCATTTTGTCGGTTGATGAGTCCTATCTCACACATGGGTGAGTATCTGGGGTTCTTACAACACCTAATGAAATAATAACAGAAATTTAACGCTATTGAAACAAAAATGAAATGAAATTAATTGAAAAACTTAAAGCACACTACTTAAAGAAAACTTGAAATCCTCATGCTACTTTAGACATCGATGTCACCGAGTTATCTTTTCACAATATTTATCTCTTCAAAAAGAAAACACAATTGCAGGAAAGAAAGCACGTTTGCAGGAAAGCAAATTGCAAGAAAGTAAACATACTAAGAAAAGTAAACAAACTTGCAAAAAAAGTAAACACTCATACGAAAAGGGAACAACAAGACTTTGGAGAAACCCATTAAAATGGATGCACGGGTTCTTACCTCTCGTCTTAAAGTTTCTCCTCCCCCTTATTGTGTAATTAAAGGCAACCTACCTACCTATGCTCTAATCCCTTTAGCACCTCCCCGACAACAGCGCCAAAAATGTCAAGTGAAATATATGCTATCTATTTCGACATTAAATTGTCAACCTAGGGCTCGTAAGATTCGAGGTGCTAGCACTATATGTGCAAGTCTAGATCTCTAATCTAATGTTGGCAACACACTCAAATGATAAATAGATTAAACAAACTAGAAAAATTCATCACCTAGGGAAGAAACCCAACATGGAGTGACCATATTTCATGAATTAGGTCTTTAATCTATCCGTTGCTGATTTAAAGCTATTGGCAAATTTAAAATGTGAGAAAACTAAGATTCAGAAATCAGTATAAGGGAAAAATTGAAAACCCGTACCGAAATAACAAACTAGTGCAAGAATCTATTAGGAAAAAGATGAGACTAGGCATGAAAGATTACTATTCTAATTACTCTTTTTACTTGGAAATCCAACTCTATGATTCATTTACTCAATTCAGATTAGCACATTGATTTCTACAGAAAAATGTAAACTAGAAACAAAACAATCTACTGAAAAGTTTTCCATTCAATGAATATCATTATACTAAACACATGTTCTTATAACCAATTAGACTGATGAACTAGTTTACCAAAAAGGATTTCAAATAAAAAATTATGATGTAATACTTGAACTGGAAATATATTCCTAGAGGTATGTGATTACACAATACTATAGGTGTTGATTTAATCTACTTTAATTGGTCATGAACAACTTCTTAATAAACATGATCATTTCCTAGTGCTCCAATTACAAATAATATTTATATTTACAACATGGTGTGAATTATTAAGTCAAGTGATCAATACATACAATGAAGTTACAATTAAAAAAAATTGATTACTACAACTGAAAATACACAAAGGAGATTATAAGAAAATGACTGCAAAAAGAGATTAGAACTGTAAAGGGAAATTAGAAAAGTTATAAGGAAATGGATTATACAGAGAAATTATAAGAGAATGATTGTAAAGAGAAATTAGAACAACTCATGCAAAAAAGAGGTTAGAAATATAAATAAACAAAGAAATGAGACACACAAACTATTGGTGCCCCCCCCGAGCAGTTGTGGTACTCCAACTCACGAATTGATCACAAACTCAGCTTGATTTATAAATTTTCATTAAAATGAATAATTGAGCCAAGTTTTACACAAAGATCTTAAATTGTTTCTATGGTCTATCTTATCATGCTAGCAAGCTCAAGTATATATAGAGTCTGAGAGGTCGACCACTGAAAGGGTCAACTCTCTCTCAAAACCAGAAAATCGTTTAATTTTTCTATTAATAGGCAATGAGTCTTAAAATTATCGCTCGAATATAGGATCTAGATTTAACTGTATAAATCGAAATACAATAGGAGGCATAGCTAGAGGGCGATAATAGGTAAACAACCCATGTTCTAGTTTTTCCTGGAAACGCTCGCAAGTATGCTAACGACCAAATATGTTGTGCTCTGAGTTCTATAATAAGGGCCAGATGGATGTCCGAATCTATTTGATATAAATTCGGGCTATCGGATGAAGGGTCGGATTCGCTTGATATGTAATTTCGAGTTGGCTCTCTTGTGAAAAAATATGGGAATGAGTGTCGGAATGAGTGTTGGAATCTCAAGGAATTTGGTCCTAATCCAATGTATGGAAACACCTATCTCCCACAATATCAGGAAGTAGTTTATCATTAATAAAACCATATAAAATTCACTAAGAATAATAAATTAAGCACAAATTCACATCATTTAATTTTATTGCTTTTAATCAAAGGATTTAAATAAAAGACCAACATTTTAAAGTAAATGTGATGGTTTATGGTTAAATATGATGAAATAATAGTGAAATAAGGTGGAAGAAAGAATCAAATTTAAGAGCCCATCCACACACATAAAGGAGAGAGTCATTAGAAAAATTAGTGTTAACCATATCTAACCCATCAAGGATAAATATGCCCTGCAACTAGTCTTGTAACTGAGCATCCTCCAAAATATATCCTAAATCATTTTTTCATAAAAAATATAGATAATGGGACTAAGGGACACCCATGGTGAATGTATGGATGCAGTAAAATTCAGGAGGAAACAAAATGTAGCAATGTAGTACTCCCGATTACATACTATCACCTCCAACCTAGCAACATCCTCTTATGTTGCCACATTGTGAATATCATTCTCAAGCAAAATGTGGATCTCTCCAATCTAAATACTAGCATCATGCATCTCCTTGTGCCTTTTGGGAGCATAATTCACCTCAAACCTCTCATGAACTTAACCATGTGACAAACAATAGTCTCCCACCACAATATCCAACCCTAAGCTCCCAAAGGTCAAGGAGAAATATTCCAAAATTGATGCATTGGTGCTCAAAAACCCAAAGACTCCAAATGTGACACATTCAACTTGAACAAAGAGGAAGATGCCAAATCTATTTCATGACCAACTAAAATAACTCTTTGAATAGGAAACTAATCTAAACTTGTAACATCCATTAAAACATCTATTGATCACAACTTCCCTAAAAAGAAGATGTTGAGACCTAAGTATGCACCCCTACCCATCCTCTCTCATTACCCTATAACTCCATTAAATATCATACCTTTTTTGTTGGTTAAGTTGGTCCCCCATTACTAAATGACTTGGTTTTTATCATTACCTCTCTTGACTGATTTTTTTCACCATCTTTTGTCTTTTTGAAGGGTAATTACATGTTATGATTTGAGTCTGAAGTCCTTGTCATCATGATTATCATTAGTTGAGATTGCACTCTCCCTGTCTATGGGGAAAGGTGGTTTAAGAAAGGAAAGCCACCTCTCGACCTCTGCAATAAATTCCTAGTTTCTAAGCACCAAGACCTTGACTAGAGCTAAGGAATCCTTGTGTCGTGGATAAAGGAATATTGGAAAGGAGCCCTATCAATAGTGCAGAGGTATATAACAAGAGAGTGTTGATTCAACATAGTAAATCATTATCTCCTTTGTTTCCTTATGCATATAAGTGGATATAAAGAGTTAAATTTACCCTATTACCTGCTTAAAATCCTAACCAAAATGGCTAGAAGGGTTCAAAGACACCCCAAATCTACTCACAGGAGCTTGTACCATAAAGGATTAATTAAATTGTTGGTGTCTTTCTATTTAGAGGAACTTGAAATGCCTTGGGGTTATTTATTGAAATATGTGGGATTGAAAGACAACGAACAGGTGCCCAATTCGAAAAATGAGGGTGATGCAAGCAGATATAAGACATAGTTCAGGGTTTCTCCAGATCCTGGGAGCTCAATGAAGCCTGTCCAATCTACAACAAATAAGGGGAAAGGGACCAAAACAAGGAACACACCCTTGAAATAAAACAAGCCAGAGACCTCCATGAAGGAGGAGTCCCCTCGCATGCAAATCAAGTCTTCTACGAAAAAGGGGAAGTAAAACAAAAGTGGCAAATCTTCCCACACGCATCTACCTACACTCGAAACACCACATAGGTCTCTTTCATCCATCCATTCAAAAGAGCAGAAGAGAACCCTCGTCGATAAACAACCTAATAAAATTGTGACTAGAATGAGGGGGAAACTTGGATCTAGATAACACAACAATGAAGTGGTTAAGGGAAAGGTTGTTCATGTAGAATCCTTGCCTAAAGCATCCCCTACAACCAGACAAGACAGGAAGAGGAAGGGTGAACAAAACATTGAAGCACCAAGCAAGCCAAATAGAAAAACTATAATTACAAATCAATTGAGGCTGAACTCCAAGGCTCTTTTTAATCCATCATTAAAAGACCCCCAACCAATTGTGATGGAGGATGATGATAGTCCTAAATTTGCTAGCATGGAAGAAATGGCAATCAATGTTTTGAAGGGAATGACAGTGAAAAAGGAGAAATCAAATTCTAATGAGGGTGAGACTGTGGAAACACCATTTGTAACCATGAAAAAAGAGTATCCTACAGACTCTAATCAATAGGGAATATAGGATTATGGACTTGATCTTGAGCAAGACTTTATTGGTAGCTCACCATGTTAAGTTTTGAGATATTATTAGGTTTCTTTTCAATTTACTAGATAACAATAGCATAGGTAGGATCATTGAGAGAAACACAATCACAAGATACACAACATTTATCCTGGGAAACCCTCATGGGGAAGAAAACCCAGCAAAAACTTCCTTAATATAGATAGTCAATACAATGCCAAGACAATAAACCAAACACTAGAGAATATCCTCCACTGATCAATGTGCCTCTCTCTTCCTTCTTCTCCCAATTGAATCTACCAAACTTGTGCACTGAGTGAGAGAATGAGTGAGTGATCAAATGAGGCGTTGGATTCCTTTATTTATACAAATTGGTAGGTGCTGGAAAGGTGTCTCTTCAATGGGCAGGGCCAACTTGTCTTCTTAGTGGTTAAAACCACTTTAATTAGCCTGGGGTATGACTTATTAATTTGCATAATATATTTAGGGTTTGACCAATCCACAAAATGGGATTTGGTCAATTACAATGCCTGACATGATCAATCCACAAAAGGGGATTGATCTATTTAATAATGACTCAATAATAAATAGAATACTCTTTGCAGTTACAATATTTCAACACTCTCCCTTAACAAGAAGGGTATTCTACAGACACAACTCAATACAACATCATCAGGAGAGAGAGAGGGAAGCAACATCAACAACATATGGAACACTGACAGGTATATCTAAATCATCAGAAGTTTTTCTCATCATCATCATTCATAGCATGGAGCTGGAGTAGCATCATCATCCTCATACGCATGAGGATAAATTAACATCATCATCATCTTTGGCATGAGGCTAAAGAAACATCATCATCTTCTTTAGCATGAGGCTAAAGTAATATCATCAACATATTTAGCATGAGGATAAAGTAACATCATCATCTTCAACATGAAAGTTGAAATAACATCATCATCATCATCAGTGGCAACAAGAAGGATGAAATAACATCATCATCATCATCTTCAGCAAGAATATGAAGTGGTAGCATCATCATCATATTCAACAAGAAGTTGAAGTGGCAACATCATCATCATCTTCAACAAGAAGCTTAAGTGGCATAATCATAATCATCTTCAGCAAGAAGCTGAAGTGGAATCATCATCATCATCATCTTCAGTAAGAAGATGGCATCACAACAACATCAACACGAAGCTGGAAATCTTCGAGATCTACCCAGGAATCATAAGATTCCCTAGGATTATAAAAATCCTAACGGAGCTACCACTACATACCATAGCTAGCATATACATGCACAAGTACTCTAACAGACCCAAAGAATCTGCCCAGGGATGATCAGTCCCCTAGGATATAAAATCCTAACTCAGCTACCCACTATTGGTCAGGATACCATAGTATCATCAACACTAGTCCCCCTTTAGAGGGAGGTCCTTTCAGACTATACCAAACTTGTCTTGAAATTATTTAAATTTTACATGAGACAGAGGATTTATCTGCAACCTTCTCATCTGTGCCAACATATTGGAGCTTTAAGGCTCCTCTCTGCACCATATTACGAATGTAATGATACCGAATCTCTATGTGCTTCGAATCATCATGGAATACATCATATTTATACAGCTCTGGTTATCACATAGGATCACGATGGCTTCCATATCCAGATCAAAAATATCTGTCAACAACATCTGAAGCCATATGGCTTCGCAACTGGCGAAACATGCTACAATTTATTCTGCTTCCACCGTGTTGAGAGAAATATTGGATTGCTTCCTACTCTACCATGAAGTCATGGTTGACCTCAGACTCAAATTACATCCCGAAGTTTTCTTTCTATTAGAAACACTTCCAGCTCAATCTGAATCAATATATCCATACAATATGAAGTTATGATCTCTAGTATAACAGAGACCAAAATCCAACGTACCCTTAAGGTATCTCATCAAATGTTTTTCATCATCAAGGTGAACATGCCTGGGTTCTACCGAATACTGACTCAAGGTGTTCATATAAAAACATATATCTGGCCTGGTATTCGTCAGATACATCAATGAACCAATAATATTTTTGTACAGAGTAGAATCAACCAATTCTGATGAGGTATATACCAAGAGCTTCAACTTCATTTCCATGGGTTTGTACATGGATTTACATTGCAACATGTTAAAATTATTCATTATTTTAACTGCATACTTCCATTGGTTAAGGAAGATCTTCTCTGGTCTCTGCCAAACTTCAAGACCTAAGAGATAATGCATTAGGTCTTTCATTAAAATCTGTAGTGAGCTTCTTCTGCAATATTTTGATGAGATTTTCTTCATCTTGTCAAGAATACATCATCTACATATAGTAGCAACATCATTGGCTCATCATTCATAACCTTGAGGTAAATGTTAGAATCAACTTTACTCTTGGTAAATCCCAAACTGATAACTATCAATCCTGCCACACCAAGCTCTTGGAGCTTGCTTCAACACGTACATATCCTTCTTCAACTTGAAGACCTGAGTATTTTTGTCTTCAACTTCAAATCAAATTTTCACATTACATTGTACCAATCTAGTACACTTTCTTAGCTGTAAATCAATCTGCACAATCATGTGCTAGCTCTATGTGATTTTTGCAAAGCACTATATATCTCACTATCCGGGAGAATGTCCTCTACTCTTTCTGCAATTGTTCCTCTGGAAGTGGGACTCTGCACCTGCAGTTGCTCTAAAGTTGAGAATGGTTGCTCCATTCTCACTGTGACCTCTGAAATCTGAGAGTAATTCCCTTACTCCATCATGGCAACAACTTCATCTAAAACTAAGAGTGGCTCAATATACTTAAGGTAGCTCTTCTTATTTCATGGAGGTAACTCTATCTTGTATTGCAGTCATGCCTCGATGACCCAACTAATATATTGCACCAACTGCACTCAATTTTAAATATGGGGATTTCTCCCCCTGCATCTCATACTATATATGAATCACAGTTGTTCTGGTTGTCTTCATAAATACTGGAACTATTTCTTCAATTACTGGAGTAAGTGTCTTGTCATAGTCTTCTCCCTCTTGATGGGAGAATAATCTAGACACACATCAGGATTTGTTCATCTGCAACATGCTTGATCTGTTAGATCAATCTTGGAAGTTAATAGTGACTTCTCTTCTAGTCTCATAGAAAAATCCATATTCTAGTCTTTCTGACTAGCTTCCTTCTCTGTCACTGAAAAAAGGGAATCTTCCCAAAAGATTTCTTATCTCCTAGAAGTTTTTGAAGCTACGATCTAGTCTTCTCATGGTATCTGTCTCCCAGTCCTGGAAGTTGTTTCTTCATCTGATCCTTTCTGAGATCAAGCTTACTCTCGATTTTCTTTTAGTCTACAAGGACTTCATCATCTCTTACAAGGTATACTTGATGTTGAATACCAAGTCTAAATATGAAAAGTTGAGTCAGACTTCAAATGAATTCTGCTTCTTGTGAAGGTGGCTTAGTTATCCTTTGAACAAATCTATTGTGAGTTCTTGTTCTAATGTTCGGTCATCTTTGGAGCCTTCTTCTCCTTACAATCAATCTCCATGTGAGATACTCTGGATCTCAAAATATAGCTTCTTCTTCATCTTCTTTGGTACATGACTGTATATGGTCATGTACATAGTCTGCTTTATGTCTCATCTAATATGTTTCCTTCTACAACCTTCACTATAGCTTCCTCAGGGTTATCACCTGTGACCTGAAACACGGTCAACAAAACAATAAGCAAGAATAATACTCTTTTGATAATAGTAAGTAAAACAATAGCACGAATAATCGTCACCGTAGCTCCTTTAGAGCTATCACTTGTGACATGTCTAAAACAAAGATCAAAAGTAAGAAATACAATATGAAATGAGATCAACAATACTCTTCTAGTGTTGTGATCAAACATTCATCCATGGTAACCTGGAACCAACACAAGACGTTTCTCCTAGAGGAAATGTTATTTGTATCTGGTAAATGATTACATTAAGCATTTATCTCAATATTCTCACATGCTACCAGGTATAATACTTTTCAAAGACTACTTCCTCAACTATAGTATTTATTTGTAATGGGGTATTTATCAACATGTGCAACTTTGAATCTTATCAACTTAATTAATCAAACTTGGGACCTGGATTCTTGTCCTCAAGAATGAGTGTGTTGTTTTTCTTCCAAGTCTCCTTCACTCAATACGACAAATGCTTTCTTCAACCTGACTTATGTACTAAGACAATATTCTATCTTGACAGAAGTCTAAGTTAGAGAATAAACTCCAATTTCAATCTAATACATTGTCTTTAGTTTTGACCAAAGGTTAGTATGATGGTAATAACTTCAACATTCAACCTAGATTTTCATAAGGTCAAAATAATGTCATAAAAAATATGTGTATATCAAGATGATCAAACCTGGGGTGCATTATTCCTCTGAATGTGTTGGATCTGAGATCCTTCTGGATCTATGACAATATATCCCTTCTCCTGCAAGTACCCTTTATAATAATAATGCATTTTAAACATATTTAAGTACATACCTCTGATAGTATCTTGCTAGGGTATGGTGCACTAGGAAAATAAAACACAGTCCCAACACTTCACAAAAACTTTTGTTGCAACTGGCATGAAGGAACTGGTACTGCAACTGCAACTGATGTTGCAACTGCAATTGATATTACAACTGCAACTTAGGGTTTCATGAGGAAACCCTAATTTTTCAAAATTCAAATTTTGAAATTTTGATCCAGGGACTAGATGCGCTGAGCTGAGGTGAGTAAGCTGGTGCAGTCAGATTTCTAAAAATCCAAATTTTACCCCTTGAAATTGAGCTTGTGGAAATATGGACTGGTACTTCTGGTACTAGTTCTAGTTTCCTAGTTTTATGGTTTTCTGGTACTAGTAAAAACTAGGGTTTGAATTTCCATAGGCTTTGTCCACTAAAAAGGTGCGCTCAAGCTACCAAAAGATTCACTAGGGTAGGGCACACTTTTCTATATGGTTTTTAGGCAAAAATTCCTTTCCAACAAAATCACTAATTTTCTTGTACGACAACATTGACATTTTTCTTTATCCAATGAAAGATGCTCTCTTTAGTTTAGCTCTAATACCATGTTAAGTTTTGAGTTATTATTAGTTTTCTTTTAAATTTACTATATAACAGTAGCATAGGTACAATCACTGAGAGAAACACAATCACAAGATACAAAAAATTTATCCTGGGAAACCCTCACGGGGAAGAAAACCCAGCAAAAACTTCCTTAATATAGATAGCCAATATAATGCCAAGATAATAAACCAAACACTAGAGAATATCCTTCGCTGAGCAATGCACCTCTTTCTTCCTTCTTCTCCCAACTACAACTACCAAACTTTCACACTGAGTGAGCGAATGAGGCATTGGCTTCCTTTATTTATACAAACTAATAGGTGCTAGAAAGGTGTCTCTTCACTGGGCAAGGCCGACTTGTCTTCTTGGTGGTTAAAACCACTTTAATTATCCTAGGGGCCAACTTCTTAATTTTCATAATATATTTAGGGTTTGACCAATCCACAAAAGGGGATTTGGTCAATTACAATGCCTGACATGATCAATCCACAAAAGGGGATTGATCTATTTAATAATGACTCAATAATAAATAGAATACTCTTTGTAGTTACAATATTTCAACTCACCACATGCAAGGGATCCTTACCACAGTTCACAAGACATTAAACCAAAGATTAAAATTGATATGTTGGGAGTACAAGGGTCCACTAAAGGAACACAAGGAAAGGAACTCGAGGTAATACACATATATAGTATGATAACAAGGAGCAGAACATTGGCTGACCACAACAAGTATATCACAGAGCAAGACAAGAAGAAAATGCAAGTTGAGTTCAAAACAGAGAGGGTCAATGACAGCCAACAAGTGCAAGAACTGAAGCTTCGAATCTAGACCTTGCAACACCACAACCAGGAAACATAAAAACTATACTCCAAACTGCAGAAGAAGTATCACAGACTCTAGAATAAATACCAGAAGACTTGCTTCTTTCTGAAGGATATGATTTGAAGAAGAACGTTTCTATGAAGGGGTATCTAAAGAAGATGCTTGTCTATCCAGTTATTTCCCAGTTGGCCTCCAACAATGTGCATGGATACAAGTGCTCGATTCAGAACCTAGTTCTATCAGTCCTAGTCAGTTTTGTCAAAGCTCAGTTCACTTCAACATATGCATCGGTTTACTTTTATCATTAATAGCAGTTTAGTTGTTTAAGTTCAAGAAATTTTTAAATTAAGGAATAATAAGTGGTCATCTATGTTTGATATGAACCAATTCCTTTTTGTTAAGTCAAGTTTGAAGTATGGATTCCTATACTCTAGAAATGTTTACTTAAGTCAATAATTTGTTCTTCAACTGATAGTGTAGAGTTAAGCCTCAGTTACAAATGGGCGAGGGCCTCTACAACTTTGATAAATACACAATTTTTGTATGAATGGGGGGTTCGGTTTTTGGTCAGGAAATCAATATATCAAACAGGTTGAATCTGTTCTATGATTGGATTAAATCTCTCTACCTGTTGAATATTCTCTTGATGATAGTGTGCTTTATGTTCAAATCTAGATGTGTTCTTTCTCTTATCTTGAATGCAATTTTTTATGTGTGAAAAGTACATTTCATTTTCCTTTAAGCTATTATATAACTCATCTTTTACTGATATGCAACCTGGAAAACAATTAATGCTTTAGTAAATATTTGCTTTTATTGAAACCTATGGGAGTAATTATGTTTGGATACTTGTTTAATGCCTTGAAATATTATTTTAAGACTTAAACTTCTTACAATAGATAATTCATTGAGTTGTTTGTTGTTCTCCCTTTGTTCATCCCTCTATTTTATCACTTGTCTATCATTTGTGTGCCACCAGCCAAGAATAAGCTACAACCATATCATCTTTCCAACCCAGCCATGTTTTTGTCTTGGTAAAATCAACCCTCCAACTGAACAACAAAATCAAATAATAAAAAACCAACCATTCCAAACTTGAGGTGGCCTAGCTCTACCCTTCAGTAGTCAGGTGCAAACTTTAGGACCAACATCTTCTGGTGCCATTGTCGAGGATGAAATTGAACATTTTCCCTGGGAGAATTACAACGATCAAATCTGATATTTTATGGTGAAAAAACAACAGACACATTCAGAATGCCACCTTTCAGCTGACGACTCCACTGAGTAAAATTTACAAAATAAATAATGGCTCCCAAAATAGGACTCAAGAGATCTAAATATGAGCACATCAAAGCCACTAAGGCTCATCCTAACCTTGAGAAGGAAACAATAGTTTCTGATCCATAAAGACAACTAATAAAATCAATCCTAGCTTAGAGATATACCTCATCCCTCAAGGGAAAAGCTAGATCTAAAGAGTCTACCTTTCTCCACTATCATAAGCATCTTGAACTTGCTAGCCCTGAAAATCACATTTCCAAGGACTCTCAGATACCTTTAACCCCCACCTCTACTTCATCATCCAGTCCAGCATCCACCCCTGTATCTCCAATCAAACCTCAGATTCATATTTCCCAAGCAATGGTTGTTAACAGGATGGATGCCATAATTGTTTCCAGATATGCACCCCTAGTTTTTCCTATAGGCTTACATGCACTCCCAACCATAGATTATATGAAATATTTTTCAATATATAATGGGGAAGGGGATATCACAACTAGGGAGCTTCTAGTATCCTTCTACAACTTTGCAGACAACTTCAACATTGACTATGCAGATATGTGGATGAGGTTGTTTGTACAGAGCCTGGAGGGGGAGGTAAGGAAATGGTTTCGATATCTCCCTTTATGCTCCATTACAAATATTGATGTGTTATATGAATCTTTCATAAAGAAATGGGGATGTAGAAGACATTATATGTATTACATCACTGACTTTGGGGCTCTTAAGAGAAAGAATGAAGTCTATTTCAGACTTCACCAAGAGATTCAATCAGATGTATGGAATAATCTTAGATGAGATCAAACCAACTGAAGCCTCTGCCAAGATGACTTATGCCAATGCATTTGATACATAATTCCCCCTTCTATTGAGGGAGAGAAGATCTACCACCTTGTTGCTCATGCAAGAAGCAACCATTGAGGCTGAGTCCAACATCCTATCATCATATAGGTTAGAGACTAGATCTGATAAAGACAGGAAGAAACAAAGGGAAGATTCCCCTGCCTCCTCTAACCCAGCCACATATGATACTAAACATGATGAGATGACCAAAACATTAAAGGATTTGACATCTGAAATATCTAAGCTGAAATGGGAATCTAAGCAACCAATCAGAGTATTTCAAGGGGATGGGAATAGAAATCCAAACTAGTTTAGGAGGCCAAATGATGTCCCTCAAATAATGCAGAGATAAAGGAGGAATGTTGATGATCAAAGAATTGTACCTCCTTTTTGAAACAATCAAATTGAGGAAATGGATGTAGAAAGTGATGTTGTGGATGATGTTGTTGTACTCTTCAATGAAACTGATTTTTATACTAGTCACTTAACACAACAAGATTATGAGGTAGCACAACTGTCAAATCGGTTTGATATTGAGGTACGGGAAGAGGGATTTATTCAAGGCCAAACCCAAAAGAAGTATGATTTGAGGCCTAGAACAAGGGCTCCCAAAGCCACCACCTTTGATCAGAACAAAAAACCATAAGTTCCTCTCAATCCAAATCCAAGAAAGGGTACATTGGATAAATCTCACCAACCTCCCCCATCTAAACCTAATGTCCCTGAAGTAAAGGAAGATGATATACCACAAGCCTCTTTCATCCTATAGGATGAGTTGAGAAAAATAAAAATCCTTGTGCCTTTGTCAAAATTGCTAAAAAATTACCCATTCAAAAAATGTATTATGAAGGTTCTGTAGTCACTTACTTTTGTTGTAACTTCTGATGTAATAAGTCTATAGGATGAAAAGCCAATCATTAATGTGGGTCCACACATTGAGGATGGCTCAGATTCCTATCCACCATTCCACATATATTTAAATGTCCATGACAAGATCCTACATAATTGTCTCATGGACTCAGGTTCCTCACACAATGCCATGCCTAAGGTTGTAATGGAGGAACTAGGTCTAGAGATCACAAAGCCCTACCAAGACCTTTACTCCTTTGACTCTAAGAAAGTGAAATGTTTGGGATTGATAAAATATTTTGTGGTTTCTTTGGCACATTTACCCATGAAAAGTGTAGTCATGGACATCGTTGTGGTTGCCATTCCCCCCAAGTTTGGTATGCTCTTGTCCAAGACATGGGCCAAGAAGCTTGGAGGATCATTACAAATGGACCTCACATATGCTACCATCCTTGTTTTCGGAGGAGAACATAGGAAGATATACAGGGAGGTAAAATTAACATATATTGTTAGTGATCATCATAATCCAAGAAACCATCCAATTTATGATATTGAGGATGAGATCGTGTCATATTTTTTCCATTTAAACGATGATGAACCTGAAATATCAGTCAACAAATGTAGAAATTAGTCACTGACGGATCAACAGAACAAGGTATGGAAGATGTAATTCGATGGTTCTTCATCAAAGGAAGGTTCTCGGGCCGGTATACTCCTCATTTACCCTACACAAGAAGTGATAACACTCTATTACAAGCTGGAATTTGAGACTAATAACAATATAGTTGAGTATGAAGCTCTAGTGCTGGGATTGAGGGCTGCCAAAGACATGGCCATTGACAGTTTGGCAGTTTTTGACGATTCATAGTTGATTATCAACCAAGTCAAAAACATCTATCAAGATAAACAATAGAGGCTCAAGCAATACAAGAACGAGGTATGGTACCTGGTTTACAACTTCTTTTTAGCATTCAACATATCCTTCATTCCTAGAGAGGAAAATCAGAAGGAAGATTCTTTTCCCTTGACTGTCAGTACCTTCAGACCTCCCATTGGTCCAAATACTATGTATGAAGTGGAATTCAGACATAGGACATCCATATTAGACAACATAAAGCACTGGCAAGTATTTAGTGATGGTTTAGATCTACAAAGATTTCTGCAAACCATTGAAGAATTCTATAGTATCTCAATAGAACAAGAGGGTGAAGAGGATGAATCAGAAAATCAACAAACATCTCATCTGTTGAACAAAGTGGCTGGCCACAACATTGTGGAACTTAAAACAAATGACATCCCCATGGGTCTACTACCACTGGAAAGGTTATTTGATAGTTATGATGTCTCCAGAGAAGCTACCATCAAAAATCAAGAAGAAGAGGTAATGGACTGCAACATCAAGACTATTGAAAATCCCAAAATAGTCAAATTGTCCAAGGCACTAGCTACAGAACAAAAAGACAGGTATGCCAGCCTCATAAAAAAAAATTAGGATGTTTTTTCATGGTTGTATGAGAATTTGAAGACATTTGACATTGACATCATCCAACACAAGATTCCTCTGAAGGTTGGTTCTAAACCATTCAGACATAATATTAGACAATTTAATCCAATGCTGATGTCCATTTATGAAAAAGAGTTGAAACAAATGTTTGATGCCAGAATTATTATTCCCTTGAGGTACTCATATTGGATGGCTAACTTGGTACATGTCAGGAAAAAGAGCGGGGAAATACGCTTGTGTGTTGATTTTAGAAATCTCAACAAGTGTTCTCTAAAGGAAAACTACCCCTTGCCCAAGATGAACCATATTTTTCAAAGGGTAGTAGGTGCCCACAAGATTTCCTTGCTATATGGATACTCTGGTTATAACCAGACAACAATGTGTGAAGAAGACAAAGAAAAACCAACATTCACCACCCCATGGTGGACATTCATGTATAAAAAGATGCCCTTCAGATTAACAAACGCAGGGGCCACATTTCATAGGGCCACGGAAATAGCCTTCGTGGGGGAAAAATACAAATTCATGGTTATATATTTGGATGACATCAACATTTTCTCCAAATCTGATGATGAACATTTACAACACCTTTAGCAAATTTTCCGGAAATGAAGAAGGTATGGGATCTCTTTGAATCCCAGGAAGTTCGACTTTTCCATGCCAAAATGTAAGCTCCTAGGCCACATCATATCAGCATGAGGAATAAAATACACCCAAAGAGAGTTGATGTCATTCAGGAAATTGAAATCCTGGAAAATAAGAATTATATTTAGTCTTTTATATGCATAATAAATTTTCTAAGGTGCTTTGTGCCAAACTTTGTTGAAATCATAAGTCCTATCACTAACATGTTGAAGAAATATGTTGTTATTAAGTGGTCACTAGAGGAAAAATCATCATTCCAAAGGATCATCATTCCAAAGGATCAAGCGAGATTTAGTTGAAGCCTCTGTATTGGTCAGCCATGACTATTCCAAAGAGTTATTTATCTTCTCTTTCGCTTGCAAGGAAACCATTGTTGCAATACTGCTGCAAAAAAATGAAGAAGAACATGAACAACCCATAGCATTTTTCATAAAATCCCTCTGATATGTTGAGCTGAAGTATGACACATTAGAAAAACAAGATTATGCGTTGGTCAAAGCTTTGAAGGCCTTCAGGGTGTATGTGTTACAGTCTAACATAACAACCTATGTTCCTAGCAATAGTTTCAAAGATATTCTGGTCTGGCCAAGCAATGAAGGGAAGAGAGGGAAATGGGTTGTCAAATTATTGGAGTATGACCTGCACATAAAACTCACCAGGATGATTAAGGGACAAGGACTTTCCAATTTGTTATCAAAATAAAACTATAAGGTGCTAAAATTACATTAGACCTTCACCCAATCAGATGCACCTATGAAAAGTTTGGAAAGGAAAGCATGCAAGTATTTTAAAAATACTCTTATTCACCTTGGTACAGAGATGTTATTTACTTTCTGTGAGATCTAGAATGTCCACAAGATTTGAAAAAGACGAGGGCTAGGTATCTCAAATTAAAAGCTGTGAAATTCTTCATTTTAAATCAGAACTTGTATCGGAGGGATCTTGCTTGAATCCTATTAAAATGTCTTGATGAATATGAATCTAAACAACTCACAACATATATGCACAGAGGAGTTTGTGGAGGACACCAACATTAGAAAGCCACAACCCTCAATATCCTAAGGGCAAGATACTACTGGCCCGCCCTTTTCTCTGATGTATTTACCACAGTAAGGGCATGCAATGAATGTTAGAAGTTCACAGGAAAAAAAAAATTACTCTCACTACCCCTAAATCATATCACTACCAATGGCCCCTTTTAGCAATGGGGATTATATTTCATAGGTGAGATAAATCCACCCTCTAGTGGGAATCATAGGTGGATTCTCACTTCTACTGACTACTTTACCAAATGGATCGAGGTTGTGCCCACCAGGAATGCTACTGACAAGGTGATCATGAATTTATTGGAGACAAATATCTTTGCCAGATTTGGCTTCCCTAGAAATTTAATAATAGATAATTCCCAGGCATTCAAGTCCAAGGCCATGATTAACTTTTGTGGTAGCCATAACATTTCCATAACACATTCCACACCCTACTACCCTCAAGGAAATGGGTTGGATGAGTCATCAAACAAGACTCTGCTCGGGATCATCAAGAAATTGTTGACTAAAAACAAGAAATCCTAGGACTCTAAACTTAAGTATGCCTTATGGGATGATAGGATCAACACCAAGATATCTTTGGGAACCTCACCATTTCATCTAGTCTATCGGATAGATGTTATCTTCCCTACTCAACTTGGTCTACCAGTCCTAAAATTATTACAGGAAGAAATTGAGGAGCCAAATGGCATCCAGAGGAGAATATTTCATATTATAGAGGCTCAAAAAAAGAGAGAAGCATTGAATTAGATAACTGAGGCATACCAAAGCAAGGTAAAATAAGATTTTGACAGGAAAACTAAGAAGGATATCCTTCAAGAGGGAAACCTGGTCTTGATATGGGATGCCAAAAGGGATGAGAAGCATAAGCATGGTAAGTTCGATGACCTTTGGTTTGGTACTTTTAAGGTGGTTAAGGTTCTGGACAATAATACATTTGTTTTGCAAATCTAGATGATATTGAGATCTTTGGAGGCCCAGTAAATGAGCACTGCCTGAAACATTCTTTTGCTTGAAAGACTGAGGGAAGGTCCCTCTTGTAAAATAGCTGCTTTTATTTTTCATTTGCATTTGATTAGTTAGTTTGTGTGTGAATAACAACTCCATATCCAAACAAAGGAACTGGGGTGTAGATACAGTTTTGAATTTCATAGATGCATGGATGAGAGGCAGTGACATATATACATGGCTGACATACAAAAACAAAGGAAAGATAAGGGAAGTGGGAGAAATTTATTGAATTCCAAGGCACCTGATCTAATGTTCTCAACACCCCATAGGGCGGTGATGTCCCCAGTTGGAGCCAATGTTGAGACCTAAGTATGCACCATGCCCCTCCTCTCTCATTAATCTATACCTCCATCAAATATCATACCCTTTTTGTTGGTTAAGTTGGTCCCCCATTACTAAATGACTCAGTTTTTATCATTACCTCTCTTGATTGATTTTTTGCACCATCTTTTGTTTTCTTGAAGGGTAATTACATGTTATGGTTTG
>ML822202.1:55740-79224 GCA_009831015.1 Picea engelmannii | reverse complement strand
CCTATTTCTAATTTGGAACACTCGACCTATCCTGACACTACCCAACCCGACACCCTACCAGATTCATATCCTAAGGGTGGTGTTAAGGCTGTTAAAAAATCCACAAGAAAAAAGTGTAAAGGCAATGTTGATATCAATTATAAGGGTAAAAGGGCCACTCGTTGGGTTTCACGATGTGCCCGAAATAAACCCAAGCCTTGTGCAGACCAAAACGCAATTGTGTTAAGCGAGGATTCCGATTCAGAAATTGAAAGATTCCTGACCGAAGAATATCCATATTCATATGGACTTTGCTCTGATAAACCTTATGATTATGTTACAAACCTTCCACCGTGTTTAAAAGACAATCCCGATTTCCCTGGAATCAAACTCAGTGATGAACCTACAAGTCAAATGGAAAATTCCCCAACTGTTAATACTATTACTGCTAATACACAGTCTATTCAGCCGCAATGTAACAGATGTCGATCATGGATCGATAGGTATTACAAAGACGTGCCTTTACTTCAGTCTCGGCTTAAATCCTTGGAAGACCGGGTGAATTTGCTAACGAAGGAGAATGGAAGACTTCAATCTGTAGCCCAAACCAAAGATAAACGACAAAAAACCACAGGGTCTGTTGTTTTTAAGAACGTGGAAGCAACGACTGCAATAGTAAATTCAAAGATTGCTTGATTAAGTCGAATCCCTTAATTTGAGGTATGATTTAAAAAAAAATAAGTTTAGGATGATTTTGTCTCTTTCAAATTAGAATACATGATTTGTTTGCACAGATTACCTTTAGTTTTTTTTGATTGATTCAATAGAATATGATTCTGGTTATAATTATAACTAGCTACAGAATCGTGAGATTCTGTAGCTAGTTAGAAAAATTCAAATTACTTGTTTTGATAACTGAAAAATGCATCTGAAATCTTTTATTCTTATGTGTTTACAGGAACCTACGATTTCTAAAGGAGATTCGAAGCACTGTTGGCATCTCTCAGCATGCTATCTTTATGTTGTTTTAGAATAGGCTGTTAGTTTTTTATATCAAGTAGAATCTGGGAGGTTGCATCCCCCACATTTTTTGGAACAAATTAGATGTTATCAATAGGAAACGTTTTGATCCTATAACCTATATAAATATGTTGTTTTGTAAACTGAAGATCATCGTTGTCTGGGAGCAAAAAACTATGGATTTATGATTGACAAACTTGAATAGAAGTTGATATTTGCACAACTTTAGCTTCTATATATCATGTTTTTATTCAAGTTATGGTCGTTTTGATTTGTAATTAAATTGTGACTACTTTAGATATCATGGTTTATTGCAGATTGGTGTGATGAAATTCATATGATATCCATGTTTTATGTCCCTTATATAATATACAGTAATTACTCTGTTCAAATTTGAGATTAGAAGATTTATCTTCTTTATTCTTTGAACATTTATACACAAATTTTCACAGCAGGATTTATCTCAACGTGGCCATTTGTGAAATTATAAAATTACTGTTACTACATCTCTTATATGTTCTGTCATTAGCATTCAAGCATTACTGCTTCACGTTTACAAGAAGCACTTGTAAGATCTGTTGCAGTTTACCTCATTAAACAACGAAATTGGATACTGTACACATGACGAATAGGAGATGCGATTACAGGTTAGTTTGCTCATTTTATTTTATTAGTTTAATTAATATAGGAATTTACTGTAATATAAACACATTTTACTATTTGTTATCTTTGTTTTTCAATTAGACAATTGCTATTTCATTTCTTGTTTATAAACATTATAAAAAAAAAATCAAAAAGACTGAATGATAGTTTTACTGTCGTTAAACAAATCAATTCATATTCGATTTCCGCAGATTTAGATTAAAATTTGCATTATGTAAATGTTATACATATATTAGAGATATAATCATTTAGACACATTGTACATATAATAAGTACAACTATTTTGAAAATATTAGTTAGCAAACTATAAGTATATATTAGATTTGTATATAGTTTTCAGTGAGTGTTTTTCATTAAGTTATTTTATCTTCTTTAGTTTTGTCTTTCACTTCCTTAGGACTTAGATCAGCCAATGGAGCTGCTAAACCCGTCGGAGTGGATTAATCCAAATGGCTTGGGCTAAGTAGACAACCCCAGACCGGATTCACTCCTCCAGTTGACGAGTGGTCAATTTCGCCCATCAACAAATGGCGCTAGAAGGAGGGCCTAGAAATTATTGATGGAACGAGGTGGTCGTAAGACTCCTCCACCGCCTACCCGCTCACCTATAGTGACTAAAAGTCATTCAAATGAAAACATTGTCCCTCAAACAACAACCACATCAAACGATGATCTGCGGATCACAGTTGAACCAGTAACTCCAAATCCTACGGGTGGTGACATACAAGATATTGTTCGCTAATCTCTCATAAGAACACACAGTGCCTTCGCCCGTTTAAGACAACCAAAATGACCTTTGGACCAACCATTAGACTTCTCTGATATTAGAGAACAACTTGGAGGCACTGACCTTACTTTAAACCCTACAGATCCAATCCTCACTCCTGCAGCAGGAAGATCTGGTATACCACCATCACCACCTCCTTCATCTCCTTCTTCTTCTGGAGAAGAATCCTTTGACAAAGGCAGTTCCTCATCCTAGCCTTCAACACCACCCACACCTATGGCCAACCAGAACAATCCTGCCAGACCCTGGCTCGACCAAGATGCAGTGGCCATACCTGGGCCTCAACATCCCTTACCCAAACACCCAGAGAAATGGCTCCCTAAATTTGACCCGGACTCTAAACAGATCGTCGAAGATCACATCAAAAAGTTTATGTTAGCCATTAGACTCTGTAGTGTCGAGCATGAAGATGTAGTCTATAGATTATTTCCCTACACCTTTGAGGGAAATGCCTCTACTTGGTACTTTGCCCAACATCCCCACACCATCGTGTCATGGGAGAAGTTTGAATCCTGTTTTCTTGAGAAGTTCGGAGATGACAAGTCTCCGAAAGTTCTAGTCATGGAGATTTCTAGTTTAAGAATGAACCCCAAAGAGAAGATCAAAGACTTTAATCAAAGGTTCTTGACACTAAAGAAATGAATCCCTACGGATTCGATGCCCGCCGAGAATCTTATCATAGTGTATTATACAAAAGCCTTACATCAAAGCATAGCCATTTGGGTAAAGAGATCCAAAAAATCCACATTGTTAGAAGCCTTCGAAGAGGCTAGTTAGATCGAGAAAGACATCCTTAGATTAAAAGACACTACAAGCAATGAAATAGAGACTAGTTCATCTTCCAAAAAGAAAATCGAAATCCTCCCTAGACCTTCCCAAAACAAAGCCCAACATGAAAGCTCAGATTTAGAAAACTTACAAAAAGTCATTCAAAAACTGTCCAATCAAGTTATAGATTTGAAAAGGATGGCTAAAGAAGCTTCTTCAAGCAAAGGGCCTTACAAACCCTCGTTTAGGAATCCTTTTCCCACCAACCGACCCAATTCAAATACTGAAGGTCTAAATCTAGAAAACCTGCAATTTGCTATTCAAACGATTCTAGAAGCACATGATAACTTGATGCCTCCTAAGACCCCTGAGGAAGTAGCTAAACAAGAGACATTAGAAGAAGATGAATCCTCTTCGAACATTTTTGGACATTTTTTGGATAGTATTTTTCAAGCTAATTTCGAAACAATGCATCCTTACAATACTAGGAGTAAGACAACAAACAAGCCTTCTTCTGAAATCACTACGACTTTGCCTCCAAAACAGTCTGAATCAACTGAGACTAAACAGAATTCAGTAAACCCAAGCTTAGATTATGATTTGGTTGAAGATCTAAAAAATCTTAGGGCTAATATTTATGTTTATGAATTATTAAAATTCCCTTTTTCTTCTGCAAAAAATGCTACAAAATATTTCAGAGAACAACAAAAATGGCAATCCAAGCAGTAACAAAGGTGTTCAGAACAACCCCAAAGTTCCTCAGAAGGCCTCCGCCAAAACTACTTCTGATTCTCACGAGAAAAGAGACCTTCCTGTAAATAATGTAACAAATGTAGATAAATTAGTTTTAGAGGCCGCGGGTAAAAAACAACAAGCTTCCACCATTAGTACTCGCAGAAATGTCCCACCATTTTTGTTAACTTTTGAAATCTTCAATAGGAACGTGCACAACTGTATGGTAGATTTAGGAGCATCATCTAACATAATGCCTTGGTCTGTGTGTCAAAAGATTAATGCCAAAGTTCAACCATCCACCTTGAAGATCATCCAGCTTGATCGAACTAGTGTTAAAGTTATAGGCGAATTGAGAAATGTGCTTATAATATTTTCGTCTAACCCTAAAGTTCATCAAGTGATTGATATTATTGTTGTAGATATCCCAGAAGTTTATGGTTTGTTTGTAAGCAGAGACTGGTCAGAACAGCTACACGGCTATTTTGCAACGGATTGGTGTCACTTGTGGCTGCCCGAGAATGGAATGCCCAAAATAATCAAGGTAAATCATGAACGTTACCTAAAGTTCATAGTGACAGATTTAAATGATCCCAATGAACCATTCACACCTTCTGTCGATTCACCCGAAATACAGGGGATGGATACCTTTTTCGGCAATTTCATGGCCAAAACTTCCACTATCACTAACCCGGAACAACAGTCTAAAATTTTGACATATATGCAGCCAACAGTTTCTGCCCAGTGGTCATATGCAACCGACAATAATTAAATATGGTCTCTTTACTTTGACAGGTCAAAATTCAAGGAAGGAGCTAGTGCAGGCTGCGTGATTATTGATCCAGCAGGTAACAAGACCCTGATTGCGTGTAGGTTAGAGTTCGCATGTACCAACAACACAATAGAATATGAGGCATTATTGCAAGGCCTCAGGAAAGCATTAGATATGAATGTTCAAAACTTGACTGTCTTTGGTGATTCAGAAATTGTGGTTAGACAGGTAAAAAATTATATCCACTGTTTATCTCCGCACCTTAAAAGATACCAATATGAGGTATGGAATTTGATGAATAAGTTTTCTACATTTAACATAAATTCTATTCCTAGATTGAATAATTCGGAAGCTGATTTGTTAGCTAATGTAGCTTCGAAACTTTTCCCTGTAGAAGGCTTATCTCCGAATGCATTCTCCGTTGAACTGTTGTTCAGACCATCCATCCCCGACAACATCACAAATTGGAGAGTCTTCGATGACGATCAACAGATTATAAGTTTCCTGCATATGGAAGAAACTTTCCAGGGCGCAGTAATCGATGAAGGTACTCATGACAAAAATCTTCGTGACTTTATGGTAATACTAGATCCAAGATCTCCTGAATCTTCATCAAACATGGTAAATTCTATCCCGAAATCTGTAGTTAGATTAGAAAAATTTTATGATCTTCACGACAAGTTCAAAAAATCAGTGAACTGTAAAACCAATAGTTCCTCTTTAACGCATGAAAAAGTAAACTTGGGAACTAAAGATAACCCACAGTGCATTAATTTAGGGGTGGGATGTTCTGAACAAGAAAAAGTAGCGTTTATTAAATTGTTTAAGGAATTCAAAGATGTTTTTGCTTGGACGTACGACGACCTAAAAACCTTTGATCCTAACATAATACAACACGTTATTCCTATGAAACCCCAAACCCAACCTTTTCAACAAAAGTTAAGGAAAATGCACCCAAAACTTGAACCAACTGTCAAGAAGGAATTAAATAAACTCCTGAATGCTAAGATAATCTTCCCATTTAGGCACACACAATGGGTCTCTAATCTTGTCCCTGTCCAGAAGAAGAGTGGTGAAATCCGACTATGTGTCGATTTCCGAAATCTTAATCGAGTGTCTGATAAAGACAACTACCCTGTCCCACCTATGGAACAGATCCTCCAACAGGTATTTGGTTCTGAAAGATTATCCTTATTGGATGGTTTTTCAGGGTATAACCAAGTCTTGATGTCCCCTCTAGACCAACTTAAAACCACCTTCTACACTTCGTGGGGCACCTACGCTTATAGGAAGATGCCCTTTGGGCTCATAAATGCCGGTGCCACTTTCCAAAGAGTGATGGACATCGCTTTCTGAGGCTTAATCAATCAATCTATTGTAGTTTACCTAGATGAAATTACTGTCTTCTCGAAAAACAAAGAAGATCATCTAGCTCATTTAAGATCTGTTCTACAGCGATGTCGTAAGTACGACATTTCTTTGAATCCTAAAAAATCTATCTTTGCAGTAGAACAAGGTAAACTCTTAGGATTTATTGTATCAAGCGAAGGGATGATTATTGACCCTGAAAGGACTCAAGTCATTTCAAAACTCCCCCCTCCCTCGTCAAAAAAGTCTATGCAATCTTTCTTAGGCCAAATAAACTTTGTTAGGAGATTCGTCCCCATCTTTTCAGAAATGGTGAGACCATTACAAAACCTAATAAAAAAGGGCATACAATACCATTGGGGACCTTTAGAAAACCAAGCTTTTAATTCAATAAAAAAGGCCATAATAGACGCTCCTTCTCTAATGAGCCCCTACTTTTCGCAAGATTTCACCCTCTACAAGTTCGCTTCTGACCGTTCTTATGCCGTTGTCCTAACTCAAAAGAACGCTGAAAACAATGAAGTCCCAATTGCCTTTATGAGCTCAGCCTTCAAAGGAGCAGAACTTAATTACCCAGCAGTAGATCAACAAGCCTATGTTGTTTTTAAAGAAGTAAAGCACTTTCGATCTTATCTTTTGAAATCTAGGATGAAAATCATTGTCCCTTACCCGACTGTCAGAAATCTGTTAGTACAGAAAGAACTAGGTGAAAAAAGGGCAAACTGGGTCACATCCTTGCAAGAGTATGACATAGAAATCACCCCAACACAAATAGTAAGAGCTCAAGGGTTATGCAAGTTAGTCGTTGACTCAGCTGCAGGACAACAAGAGGAAAATGATATGTCAAATCCAGGACAACACTATCAAAATCTAATCTGCTGTGCACAAAACCCTGTTAGTCCCTGGTATGATGATATAAAATTTTGTCTTGAACATGGGTCATCTCCCCATCACGTGGATCCCACAAAAAGAAGAGAGCTACGATTAAAATCTGCCCCCTTTCAGCTGATTAATGGTATTCTGTTTCGTCAAAATTTTGATGGAGTACTAATGCACTATCTTGAAAAAGATGAAGCAGAAAAGGTCTTATTGGAATTGCACGCAGGAGAAGCTGGTGGGAATTTTGGTGGAGATACCACTGCCCATAAAGTATTAAGGGCAGGTTACTACTGGCCTACACTTTATAAAGATGCTCATGCTTTGTGTCGCAAGTGTGTAATTTGTCAAAAAGCATCTGGACGGATACAGAGACCAGCCTTCCCTCTGCAACCAGTTTCAGTAGACTCCCCTTTTCAGCAGTGGGGTCTAGATATTATAGGTCCAATCAATCTGCCATCCTCACAAAAGCATAAGTATATCATAACAGCCACAGATTACTTCACCAGGTGGTCCGAAGCTGCCCCATTAAAAGCTGTAAATACCAGCCAGGTAATATCCTTTTTGAATTCGAATGTTATTACTCATTTTGGTATCCCTGACTGCCTGGTATTTGATAATGCTTCCTATTTTTCGTCTCTTGAGATGAGTGATTTCGCTCTAGAAAAAGGAATTAAATTAAAGTATTATGCCAGCTATTACCCCTAAGGCAATGAATTGATAGAATCGACTAATAAAAATCTGATCAAAATTATCAAGAGAACGGTCTCTGAAAACCATAAAAATTGGCATAACGCACTGTTAAACGCAATCTGGGCTGATAGAGTGACTCCTAAAACTGTTGTGGGTAACTCACCTTTCTTTCTCGTTTACGGCAGAGAGGCGATTCTACCACCACATGTCCTTCTTCCCTCTCTGCAGCTATTGCAGAAAATACAAGAAGAGGACTGTCCCTCTTTGGAGAATTGAATTAATGCTTTGTTAAAATTAGAAGAAGTTAGGGCTCAAGCGAAACGGAAATTGGATCAACATCAACTCATTGTTAAAAGCTAGTTTGATTCCAATTTGGCCTCTGACAGAAATTTTGAGGTAGGTGACCTTGTCCTAAAATGGGACAAACCGCATGAGGGAAAAGGAGAGAATACAAAGTTTCAGAACTTGTGGCTAGGACCATTCTTGATTGCTTAGAAATTGGGGCCCAGTTCCTTCCGATTACAGAATTTAGAGGGACAACTAGACGCCTATCTGGTGAATGGCCAATCTCTAAAAAGGTATTTCACCTGATGACACTCCCATGTTCACTGTGTAAATATTTGTGTTTTGCTTGCAAGTTGTTTTTCTTTGCTGGTTTGTTTTGATTTTTTCCCTTAAGCTTACCAATTTTTCTTTTTGACGCACATACCTGCACCATAAACTGTTTCAGACAAAGAGAACGGAAAAATTTCTCCTCTGAAATGACTACTGAAGGTTGTTTAAACATCAATTATGATATTTTTCTAAAGTTTGCAGCCATGTTAAAGAAAGCTTGTTGTTTGAAAAGCGTTTCTTGATTTCAATCTGCAACTGAAGCTATTCACGATCATTCATAAAAATTTCTTCTTACGCTGTCCCTGTTCCTTAAGAGAACAACTCAGAGATGTCTCCCTACCCTTGAAAGTCAGTTTATTAACAAACTATCTCTAGATCTTAATGAAGGACAGTTAAAAAAAAATTCCTCAAGGTCTGTAATTTACTAAAATATTTTCAAAAATTAGGATTTTCAGCGTCACCCCGCTCTATTAAATATCTTTAAAACTAAATAAACCTTCAGAGAGTTGTGGGAAGTGCTTGTAAACCTGCCGGGATACTGAACAGGTCTGCTGGCAGCGGGTAAATGCATGCACGACACCAAGATAACTTTGTCGGGGTACTGAACAGGCCCGCTGGCAGTGAAGCAATGTCAGGTATATGAAAATTCTCAAATATGGATTCTTGTGACATCAAATGTCCTTCATTCTGAACTGGAACTTCTTGGCAGGATACAGATATCAGAGTGGGTTAAATGACATCCCTGTCGAGGCTATGGATGCCTGCTGGCAGCAGCGGCTCTGTCAACAGTATTGAAGATTTTAACTTTAACATCGTGACTCTCTTTTGTCAAGATTGTCATCAGTTTTCGTTTTTTAAAATAACAAGAAATCTGAAACTGGAATGTTTTATAATTGATAATGATGTTCAAACAGTTTCTTAGTTGTTTTCGATTTGAATTTTTTTCTGATTATCCTAATCTGAACTCGTTCATTTGGCAGAGATAACTGCTTCTCCTAGCGTGTCGCCATTGTTGGCAGCAATAATGTAATTTCTATTGTTTGTAAGCTGCCTACATAGGATCTCTAAATTTGCATTACTCGTCATGAGAAACGACACTTATCACTTGTCGCCTTTTACATACCTTCCTCTGCATTTTGTTTTCATGATTGTAAGCATGAAAATTCACAGCTGGAATTCACACTTGATTTCGATTTTTGATCAAAAGGAATTCATGTTCATATGGTCTATTGTCGAATTGTCATATTTCTCTATGAACATGGTTGTTTACATGGTTATAACCCCTTGGTCTTGAACATGCCTTGGTTACATGAGTATTAAACCGCCACCCATTTAGCATTCGACTAATTTTAGAGGGGTTTTGATTTATAAATTTTTTTGATTCAATTGTTTATTTGACATATTAATTTTATGATCAAATCGTGGATATGCATACTGTTGTTTTCAATTGTTATAATCTTTGTGCGTACCATTATGCCAAGGTGTCATTCCAAGTACAGCGTGGTATTATGCTTTTGCATGGCCTCGATCTACACGACTTCTCTCACACGCATGGTAATTAACATTCCTGCCTACCATTTCGAGCTATCTTTGCATTGCATTGAGGAAACTCAGGGCAATGGCTCTGTGTTTTTTCTGTCAAACCCTACCTCCGAATCCCGTGTCGATTCCTTGATGTTAGCCATGGCTCCTGTGGTAATGATTGAGCCCAACGGTGTCCAGAAATTGTTATCATTTGACAATGCTAGAGATGACTTAGAAAGGAATGGATGGCATGTGTTTGTTGAAAAGTTCGAGGGTTTTAATTTAACATTTTCTTAAGAATTTGTGTTGACGTTCGACGGTTGCAGAGCAAAAATAGGAGACGTTCAACTTGAGTTAAATGAAAATTTTATTATCCAAGCCATCGGTCTACCAGCTGTGGGAAAAAAATGGTTCAAAAACTCAAAGTTTGAAGAGGTTCCCTGGTCATTGTTGTTCACCTCAAGGAGGATTACCAGCTGTGACCGAGGTATGCATGTCTCAGCTTTAAAACCTAGATGGCATGATCTGTTAGCTATTGTGAAACAATTTGTTACCTATGAGGGGAGATATGGTTTGGTTTTCTTGTATCACTTGCGATTGCTCATGAGTTTTATCGATTTCCCCCTCAACATGCCCTATTCTCTCCTTCGAAGTCTATACAAAATGGCAAAGCGTTTTAAAAGGCAGAAGTCTGATTCTAGCCTGTTCCACCATTGTTTGATCAAGATTATTGTTATACATCAGTTGAAATTAAATGATGATTGTTGGGATGCTTTTCTGTTACAAAATAGTTTTAGTAGCAGTGAGTTGGGGCAGGTTGACAAGCTTGTCGTCACAGAAACCCTCGTGAAGCCTACCATCTCTCCTCCTTCGCTCTTTCCCTGTGATCCTATTTCTAATTTGGAACCCTCGACCTATCCTGACACTACCCAACCCGACACCCTACCAGATTCATATCCTAAGGGTGGTGTTAAGGCTGTTAAAAAATCCACAAGAAAAAAGTGTAAAGGAAATGTTGATATCAATTATAAGGGTAAAAGGGCCACTCGTTGGGTTTCACGATGTGCCCGAAATAAACCCAAGCCCTGTGTAGACCAAAAAACATTTGTGTTAAGCGAGGATTTCGATTCAGAAATTGAAAGATTCCTGACCGAAGAATATCCATATTCATATGGACTTTGCTCTGATAAACCTTATGATTATGTTACAAACCTTCCACCATGTTTAAAAGACAATCCCGATTTCCATGGAATCAAACTCAGTGATGAACCTATAGGTCAAATGGAAAATTCCCCACTTGTTAATACTATTACTGCTAATACACAGTCTATTCAGCCACAATGTAACGAATGGCGATCATGGATCGATAGGTATTACAAAGACGTGCCTTTACTTCAGTCTCGGATTAAATCCTTAGAAGACCAGGTGAATTTGCTAACGAAGGAGAATGGCAGACTTCAATCCATATCCCAAACCAATGATAAACGACAAAAAACCACAGATTCTGTTGTTTTTAAGAATGTGGAAGCAACGACTACAATAGTAAATTCAAAGATTGCTTGATTAAGTCGAATCCCTTAATTTGAGGTATGATTTAAAAAAAAAAAAAGTTTAGGATGATTTTGTCTCTTTCAAATTAGAATACATGATTTGTTTGCACAGATTACCTTTAGTTTGTTTTGATTGATTCAATCAAATATGATTCTGGTTATAATTATAACTAGCTACAAAATCGTGAGATTCTGTAGCTAGTTAGAAAAATTCGAATTACTTGTTTTGATAACTGAAAAATGCATCTGAAATCTTTTATTCTTATGTGTTTACAGGAACCTACGATTTCTAAAGGAGATTTGAAGCACTGTTGGCATCTCTCAGCATGCTATCTTTATGTTGTTTTAGAATAGGCTGTTAGTTTTTGATATCAAGTAGAATCTGGGAGGTTGCATCCCCCACATTTTTTGGAACAAATTAGATGTTATCAACAAGAAACGTTTTGATCCTGTAACCTATATAAATATGTTGTTTTGTAAACTGAAGATCATCGCTGCCTGGGAGCAAAAAACTATGGATTTATGATTGACAGACTTGAATAGAAGTTGATATTTGCACAACTTTAGCTTCTATATATCACGTTTTTATTTAAGTTATGGTCGTTTTGATTTGTAATTAAATTGTGACTACTTTAGATATCATGGTTTATTGCAGATTGGTGTGATGAAATTTATATGATATCCATGTTTTATGTTCCTTATATAAGATACAGTAATTACTCTGTTCAAATTTGAGATTAGAATATTTATCTTCTTTATTCTTTGAACATTTATACACAAATTTTCACGGCAGGATTTATCTCAACGTGGCCATTTGTGAAATTATTAAATTACTGTTACTACATCTCTTATATGTTTTGTCATTAGCATTCAAGCATTACTGCTTCACGTTTACGAGAAGCACTTGTAAGATCTGTTGCGGTTTACCTCATTAAACAGTGAAATTGGATACTGTACACAGGACGAATAGGAGATGCGATTACAGGTTAGTTTGCTCGTTTTATTTTATTAGTTTAATTAATATAGGAATTTCATGTAATCTAAACACATTTTACTGTTTGTTATCTTTGTTTTTCAATTAGACAGTTGCTATTTCATTTCTTGTTTATAAACGTTGTAAAAAAAAAAAATCAAAAAGACTGAATGATAGTTTTGCTGTCGTTAAACAAATCAATTCATATTCGATTTCCACAGATTTAGATTAAAATTTGCATTCTGTAAATGTTATACATATATTAGAGATATGATCATTTAGACACATTGTACATATAATAAGTACAACTATTTTAAAAATATTAGTTAGCAAACTGTAAGTATATATTAGATTTGTATATAGTTTTCAGCGAGTGTTTTTCATTAAGTTATTTTATCTTCTTTAGTTTTGTCTTTCACTTCCTTAGGACTTAGATCGGCCAACGGAGCCGCTAAACCCGTCGGAGTGGATTAATCCAAACGGATTGGGTTAAGTAGACAACCCCAGACCGGATTCACTCCTCCAGTTGACGAGTGGTCAATTTCATCCATCAACAAAGGTTTAAACCTTGTATAACAAGAAATAATGTGGGAAGTTTGTTAGCCTGACCCTACCAAATCTCCCACTGAGATCAGAGGTCACGATTTTGACTCCTGTGGAGTCCATACAATTTTTCCCATACAACCAACCAACAGAAGGGTGCCATGTGGCAACCCATGACTGGGTCACATGGCACCATTAAATTTTCCCACAAGTATGACACATGTCCAAATGTGACTTGTCCACATGTCAACCATCACTTCCCAGTCAAAAAACCTGACACATCACTGTACGACCATTCAAATTGTACGATCGGCTACCACGGAAACACTGTACGGACTGTACAGTCAACAAAATTTTTCCTGTTTGGCAAAATGAACAAACCATGTTATCTTTCGCATACGGTGTCTGTTTGAGCCCGTTAAAGTTGCATTGGTTTCATAATAATCAGGCCTACGCACACATCTATTTTGAAGCGATTCCGAGCACTTTAATTTTTAGGCCTTCCTGGACCCATTTTGGTTCCTGGATCCATTTTTTGGATCAATCCTCCCCACTAAGACCTTTTGGTCCTCCAAAAGGTTACAAACTTGACCTTACTGATTACATACTCATAAGGATAAAACAAAACACTATGTTGTACAAAATGATGTTATAACCGGTCATCATTACAACATGTGTGATTACATTAATGGAAGCAAAATACAATGAATATGTGACATCCACTTTTGGCAAAACCAAACGAATGGTTTCTTTCCTTCATGTTGTTCCTCTTGCTTCACTAGTACTTCCTCTTCCTTTGTGAGTACATGCACAATATTTTTGTCCTTATTTGGACAAAGCTCCGGATTAAGCTTCCAACATTTAGCCTTTTGATGCCCACCCTTGTTGCAATAAGTGCAGTGGTTTTTCGACATCCAAACTTGTTTTCCCTTCTATTTGTTCCATTGTGGAGTTGAGTCTTTATGTCGTGTTTCCTTCCTGTTCGACATAAATTTTTTGTACAAATATTGTCTCTTCCAACACTTGGCCACACAATGCTTGGGTGAATGACAAAACGTACAAGGATACATATCCCAGAAGTTTTGGATTACATGATTATGCTTTTTATAATCAAAAAAATATTTGGAACAAACATGACCATTATACCTTTCTTGATTATCTTCACTTTTCTTTAGAGATGACTTGCATTCAATATCACCATCATGGAGTGATACACCATCACCTTTCGTGAATTGTTCCCACAATGATTTAAGCTGGTCATTTGAAGCATCACTTGCTTCCAATGTTTTGGAGCATTCTCCAATCTCCTCTTCACCATATCCCAATCCTAAATAACGAGGTCTTTCCATAACCTCTATGGGATTAACGATACCTTGGCACTTATTTACAAGGCCCTTTCCTTCATAACCCATCTTGGTTAGCAATTTCAAACCTATATGTCTTGTATGTTTTTCAAATGCACCAAAAGAACCATCTTGATGGGAACAATGCGAAATTGATGAATTACTTCCACTGCATACCTCATAGATGATTTCTGAATCGGGTGTAGAAGGAAATTCCTTCAATTCTTCTTCTCTTTTGTCGTTATTTGAAGGTTTACCTTGAACGGATATCTTTCATTCCAAGTAATCTTCATACAACACTTTCACCATCTCTACCATGGAAAAGAGAGTATTTCAAAAAACCTTCTCATCTTGAGAAAGTTCCTCTTTAACTGCCATTTTCTCACTTTTATATGTCCACTTTCTTGATCCAATCTCAGGATTCTCTTCAACAAGCACTCCTTCACCACGATTCATCTTTTCCCTGGTAATCATGCAAACTCAAAAACCAACTGTCAACTAGCTCTAATACCACTTGATCTGAAAAGATCTTTTAATGACTTGGTTAAGTATTTTGCATGAGTTTTTTTACCATTAGGAATTAAGTGAAGAAGGAGATTAATGAAAGTATATTGCATCCATTAGAACATGTAAAGAACATAAAATGAAAAATAAGAGCAGCAAACCATAACACAAAGCTTGATAACGGAGTTCGACAATATTGCCTACATCTTCGGGCCTTTGTCTTAGTGGGTGAGGCTTTCTTCTTTCTCTTCAAAGATTCAAAAGTACATCATAAAAGTGCCAAATGGATTACAAACTGATATGTCTGTGTTATGCTATATCTCAAGAACCCATCACAACTGACGACACTGAAAATGGATGAACAAAGCTCCGAGAAATGGCCCGCAAAGTTTCCCCCCTCAACAACTTCCCTGCATAAAAATGGCTTTGGCTTTACAATTATTCATAATTTATCCTCTTCTGAACCTCCTTCAGGTTGTCAAGAACCTCCGATTTATATAGGCTTGAATTTGGCAATGAACTCCCAACTTCCCCCCAAGATATGGCCTCAAAAAGAGCCCCAGATCTTCCAAAAATGGCCAAAATCTCTCAAAAATGGCTGAAAAATCACTAAAAATCATATAATAAAGTTTCAAAACCCACTTTTTGGGCCAAAATAGGGTGCAACCCCCAAAATTCAGGCCCCTGGTCGTGTGCGTGGCCTCCATTTGGCCAAGTGCCAATGCTGTTTCATTGGCCCCCTCTGGCCCTGGCTCTTGGTCGTATGCACCGAGCCATATGGTCTTGCCCTTATGCCTCCACACGCCATAATGGTTAGACCCCTGGTCGTTTAGCCCTTGGTTACATGCCCTGTTCGGTGGGCTAGCCCAACCAACCAATGCTAACCCCATAAATCTACGCCAACCATATAAAGGAGTAGGCCATGGTCATATGGTAATGGTCGTATGCGAGTTTGTGTTGGGGGCTGGGGCTAGGCCCCAACCCTTTTCTCCGTCTGAATTATATTGTGGCAAGTTTAAATATAAGGTTTAAACCTTATATAACAAGAAATAATGTGGGCGTGATGGTATCCCAACTCTGCCAAAGCGCTCACCAAAACCAGAGGTCAAGGGTTCGACTCCCTCGGAGTCCATACAATTTTTCCCATACAACCAACCAATGGAGGGGTGCCACGTGGCATCCCATGACTAGGCCACGTGAAACCATTACATTCGCCCACAAGTATGCCACATGTCTAAATGTGACTCATCCACCTGTCAACCATCACTATCCAATCATAAAACTTGCCACATCACTGTACGACCGTACAGATTGTACGGTTAGCTTCCATGCCATCACTGTACGGACTGTACAGTTAGCAAAATTTTGCCTGTTTGGCAAAATGAATAGATCGCAATATCTTTCTCATACAGTGTCCGTTTGAGCCCGTTCAAGTTGCATTATGTTTAAACGAGACCTACACACACGTCCATTTTGAAGTGATTTTGAGAACTTTTGGTTTTATGCCTTCCTGGGCCCATTTTGGTTCCTAGATCCATTTTTTTGGATCAGTCAACTACCAGATCTAAATAAAAATATGGGAGAGATTCCTTCTATTTGGGATTTGAATGCATGTGACAGGTTTCCACATAATTGACCTATTATGGGGCGGATGTCACTAGCATATAAGGGCCATTCATGAAATTCGGATGGTTGACCGTTGTATGAGGGCCAATGAATGAAAGCTAGTCTATGGTCACCATGTTTCCATTTTGAGGGAAACACATCAAAAAAAATATCGTGGAAACACCAACCTTCATAGCATAAACATAGTTTCACTTGAGGAGGATATTAAAATCCAAGGGGTCGTGGAATACCATCACATCGATAAAGACAATTTTCCCTCCCAAAGTAACAGAAAAATAAGGAAGGATCCCTAAAGGTTGACTATCCCTTCTGTTAAAAGCCAATAGATTTTGAGTCACCGACGCATGCTGAGGAGAACCTAAATATTGCCAAGAAATGGAGGATAAGATACTAACCGATGAACCCTCATCGATAATAGTTTGAGGAACATCCCTACCACAAGCCTGAATAATGATTTGAAAAGGTATATAGGAAGGGAGATGATATTCTAGTAGTGCACCCCAATCTAAAAGAATGGCCTCATTACTTGGAGGGGTTTCTGTTGGAATGGGTGAAGTGCCCCCTATGCTAGAAGAATATGTATAAACAAGAAATACCTGATTGACATATTAACTCTTCAAAGAAGGAGTGGGATCGACCAAGGGTGGTGTTGGAACGACCACTTTGATTTCACTCTCTGAGGGGAGAGTGGGATCGATCAAATTTGAAATCACACCGATCACTTGATCGACTGACTCAACTGATGATTGAACCATATGGATCACCTGATCAACCAAAGTAACCAATGATGGAATCAGATTGAACAATTCATCAACCAATGACAGGTTGCGAGACAAAAGTTGTTGCTGGACATCAACAATATTTTCCAACAAATATGAAGCTTCATCCATGTGAGGAAAAAGGTAGGTGTGGTGCATCTCCTTACATAACAAGAAAGGAAATTTGACTTTACCCTTCATACTCCTATCCTTATTATCACTAGTTGATGGTTTTTTACTAGCATGACCTGCAACTGCTGACGACATGGGTTTATGACAATGAGACCACACTTCTACAACCTTGGGAGTACCAAGGAAATCCTTAAGAAGGTGGTCACCCTTACAAATCTTGCATGGGAATTTGGGTCTATGATGTGAATTTAAGGAATTTTTGACGTTATCAACACTCCCAACATGATGAACAATTGTTGTATGATCGCTTCCAACATGTCCTGCAATGATTGGAAGCCCCCCCCTAGCTTATTTTTCTTCTTCTTAATCTTCCTTTTCTTCTTCTTTTTATCCACCTAGTTACTAGCTGTAGATATTTCACTAGGAAAAGAGGAAGAATCGGAAGAAGACCCTATGGGAAAAGAAGGTATAGGATCAACATGAGGTTTATGGTATTGGGTTGGAGTACTTACATGAGAAGCACTAGAATCATTTGCGTTTACTGGAGTGGAAAACAACCAGATCAGTAACCCTATAGTGAGTCCAGGAAGAGTCAAAGTGGAAATATAAGGAAGAACAACGTGTCCCACATAGGGAGAAACAAACAGTTTCCTGGGAAAATGTGTCCCTTTGTTGGTAGTTCCAAGAACTGACACCATAGACACAAAATCAACCTTAAGGTTTTCTATGGAAAAACAAACAACACACGCAAAAAAATCTATGAAGCAAACAAAACAAACGAACAAACATTTTCATAGTGATGTGCTAGTTGGTGATGAAATCCAATGTCATAGGGTCAAAGTGAGAAGGGGATGGGATAGAGCGGGTGGATCAATTACGTTGGCGACCTTCTTAACAGACTTACACCTTGGTGCAAGTTCCCTCATAGACTATCCGTGGGTTACCCTATAAGGAGCCTGAGTGAGATTGACCAATGTCTGACCCAGGTACAAAAAATACTCCCCTTTGTCATCACCTTGTGTATGAACCTTGAATATGAAGGCCACTAATGTTACCAACTCGCAATCAGCCTCTGAGCGGGTATAGTCGACAATCATGATCGAATGTATGGGAAGGATATCAAGTCTGTAATTCTTCCAGAGGATTGAGGACAAGTGGACTATTAGACTCCAGAGGACCTCGAACAGATTCTAGATTCACAAACCACCAAGACTAAATGAGTTAGTGACACTTCAAGAAAAACCCCTAGTATACACTCATTCCACTACGTTTGGTTAAGCCTCAGAGGGGTAATCTCCATTTCTCCCCCGCACACAACCTCGTATTTAACCCGTGTGTGAGAGGGGGTTCCCGACTATGCTTATATGACAATTGGGTTTTCTCTCCCTATCAAAAGATTCTATGTTTTTTTATGGTTTTGGAAAGTTATTGTGAACACCTATTCCAAATCCCTACACTTAAGCTAATGTAGGTTTGGAAAATTCCTAGAAAGAAAAAATTCTAGATAGATTTTAATTAGCATTTTGATTATTAGGTTGTTGTTTACTCAAGGGTATGGAAGCAAAACTGATGATGTTCGTGACTTCGACTCCAAAAGAGTGCAATAGAATGAGATTCAAAGCTTTTGTTCGATGAACTCTATCTATGAAAAGGATAAGAGTCTTTTTCCATTCCCAAATGCATAAACCTAATGCAGGTTACCTAATGCAAACTAAACAAACATGTACCACCCAAGACTTTGAATGAAATCAATTTCTTGTTCGTTTTATTATAAATGCAATGAATTGAAATTGACTGCAAGTTCTTTCTACTTCCTTACTTTTGATGCAAGATTCCAATGCAGATACAAAGGAAAAGTGAAGTAAAAAGATCGAACAAGAAACACACTCAAAAAAATGACAAGACTCAAAGAACACAAACAATGAGGAAATCACTCAACAATCCTTAAAGATGAGCAACAAGAAACGAGTGTTCAAGCTAGGTTGTGGTAAGAAAAAGGAACTCAATCATTCAAAGAAGCAAGATGTTCTAAATAATATTGAATAGAAACTTAAGACCAAATGAAACCTTTGCAGACCCTTCCAATCAATCAGATAATCAAAATATGACAAGACAAAGACCAAGCAAGGTGGACCAATATCACAATGAAGAAGAGGTTTGCAATCTCAACAAAGGTGAAAATGAGTGATAAGTATCAAACCACAACCCAATCAAAGTAAAAAACAATCAGGATTCCTTGAGAAAAAATCGCCTTAGATGAAGGTTGAGAAAAAGCAAGCAAAAAATAGGCATAAAGGACTAAAACAGGGCACCGAAGCTCTTGTTCTCAAAGGGATAGAGCACCTCGGTGCTCTAGTATACACTGCAAGTTCGTTTCACCCAGCAAATGATGTGTTGGTATACACAACAGGGAAGCGTCACCTGTCTGTAAAACTTAAAAAGAAAGATTTCACGACCAAGACTCAACAGAGACTGAGTCAAGACTCTGTAAACTCTTCAATGAAGAAGAGGGAAGGGGAAAATAAAATAAAGAATAAACAAGAAATCAATATATAATCACAAGCAATAGATCTAAGGATGATCCAAGGAAAGACTAGTCAAATTCCCTCCCCAACGGAGTCACCAATTTCTATTACAAAATGTTTTTCCCGTGAACATATGAAACCTCCCTTGGATTACAGACCCCTAATACCAAGATAGAAAAGTCTAAAATCCCTAATATAGGCTTGAGAGGCTCAACTACCATGATGATAAAATGAGGGGTATGGTTGATGATATGGATCCTTAAGGCTTGGATCATATCTTAAAGTGAAGCCCAAGCATGAGGGTCAAACACAACTAACCCACTTTGAAGGAGCTATCCCATAGAATAAGGTGGAGGAGATCCCCCTTTTTCCTCGACCAGAATGGCGCTCCCCCTTAGTGAGAGACAGAGTGTTGTGGTGCCCCTTAAACAAGGGTGGGGGAGCAACGATGCTCCCCAAGTATGGGTAGGGGAGTTCCACCCTTCATAAATTCCCTAATTTGGTTATATTTTCCGAGGAAAATGTGTGTTTCGACTTTGGAATAATGGGGATTCTTCTTATAACAAGAATTAGGGATTGTGACAAATGTTTTTAACGTTGTCAAGGGGTGGCGACACCTCACAAAGTGAATGCGACACTTGGGAAGGTGCATATGACACTTGTGACAGTGCATGTGACACTTACCGAGGTGCATACGTCACTTTGCGACACGTGTGACACTTAGGGTGCATAACTCAAGTGTGACATTTTGATGTGTAACAACAGCTTGCAAATGGTGTGAAGAGAAGAGAAAAATGGAGAAAAGAATGAACAAATTTCTATTATCTGTATTCCAAACTCAAAGAGTGAATAATTTACAATAGATATAGGCTACATGAGTAACTAGTGTGCCATAATAGTGATCTATAGAGATCTAGACACGCTCTGGTAGACACTAGAGTGAAATTCAACCTAGTCCTAGTTAACAGATCCACACAATCATCAGTTAAATGAGTCACATGTGTGGAAGTGAGAGAAACACATGAAATTGTTGGTGATAAAACTAAGGTTTCCATCCATGAGTGACTTCCACTAATCTAACTAAGCGTAATTGAGTCTGAACTGAAGAGGAATGCCCTATTTTGTAGGGAAATATTATCTAGAGAGAATATTCAAGCATTCTTAACATTGGACTATCAAATGTAGGAAAATAATTGTAGGTGAGCATGTAATATCTCCAACAAGGCCAATATAAAGATAAAATTGTGTAGTCATGTCTCTAAGGCAATAATGTCCTTGTAGGAGAGGATGAAAAAACAACCAACCTATTCACTATTGAGTTCAATTCCCTTTTGATGTGAGTGATGTTAAAATATAGTAGATTTTGGATTAAATCCCAAATAGCTTGGGTGTACCTTTTCAACAACTTGTTAGTAGGATTATAGTTTTTTCTTACCAAATTGACAACAAGTTCTGAATATCCAAAGACAATGAGATGATAACAACCTAGCTTGTAAGTATTTTCAATTTCTAATAGCAAGGTTTCAAATTCAGTAGCATTATTAGTACATGCAAATTTTAATTTTTAGGACAATTATGAATTTTACCAACATAAGAGTATAATACAGTGCCTGCTCCATTGCATTTACTTGAACATGCACCATCAAAGTGCATATGCCACATTCCATATTCATAATCATAAGGTTGTTCAAGAGAAGAATCATATTCATCAACAAAAATTGAATACACACCCATATCTTCCTCAATATAATTAACATTAGGTTGAGGAACCTTTTCTATGTATCGTGAAATCCATCCTTCCCTCAAAACAATAATGTTCTTTCCATTTTTGGGAATGGACATATATGAGCCATCTAATGATAAATAAAAACCAGTCAAAGCCTACCAATCTCTACCCAAAATAATGGAATAATTACTGACTGACATATCATGGATGAGCACAAAGAACTAAAGTTACATCTTTGATCTCACCAATTGTTGTTTTCTATTGATTATTATAGGACAACATACTTCTAGAATTTTCATTTGTACAAGAGAGTCCTATTTCTTCCATAATAATCTTGGACATAACACTATGGCCAGATCCACCATTTATTAACAAACATTGAGTTATCCTATCCATTATTTTTACAAAAATATAAAAGGGAGTATTTTTTTACAGAGTTTCTAAAATCATTTACACCTAACTTATTTACATGTGAATAAACTCCATCACGTTTTTCATATAAACTATATATTGTAGAAGTTTTACCTTCCATATAATTCTTCAGATGTTGTTTTTGTTCAAGGATGGTGACCATGCCCAAGAGAGATGCATATGATTTTATGTTAACTAGTTGTTTGAGAATATTATACTTTGATGGAGGTAAATATGTTGATACCTATTGACTTTGAGTTTTTGTGACAACCTGTGGGTTTATGTCTTTGAAGGATGAACTAGGGGAAAATGTAGTCTTAGGATTACCACCCTTCCCTTTATTCACGTATGGTTTATTACTTGGCGTTTACTATCATTACACCCTCTTCAGGAGCCCAGTCTAAGGCAACAATAGTTGTTTTAGTATTTTTGTTGAAGATTCACTCTTGTTCCATTTTCTTAACTTCACAAGTACTTTCCTCATGATTATCATCACATAAATTACACCAATCCCTAGAGAGAATAGCCTTTGGCTGATTATAAAACAAAATATTAGTTGGATGATTACTGAAAACAACTTGTGAAGAAGACTCAGCAGGAGATGAAGTTGAAGTGACCCCTTTCCTCTAAAAGACAATCATTTGATTGCTCATATCTTGGAAAAGCTGCAAAACTGTTGACATATCAATTTACTTTATAGAATCTTCCTTGGGAAGACTTGTTCTTTCCAATTGTTCTTCATACTCTAAGCAAGTTTGAAGTGTAGACCCTAATTTTTTTACATTATTCTCTTCTAATATTTGTCGATAAGAAGAGGGAAATGCATTATAGTATTAGATAAAAACATCTTGATTATGAGGTTAGATTAGTTCACGGATTTGATTATATAATTTGGTGAAACAAAGATTGAAAGACTTAATTGTTTCACCATTATTATAAACAATATTATTGCATTCCTATAATTGATCTGTTGGTTTTTTGGGCTGCCCATAAGTTGATTTAATCCAATAAGTCAATTCATCCCAAGTGGGAAATACTTTAGGAGGTATTTTGAAGAAATTAACATCTTTCCCTTCTAAAGAATTGACAAACAATCACACACAAGTGTCATTATCATTCACACCTATGTTATGAAATGAGTTATAAAATGAAATAAAATGTTCTTTAGTAGAAATGGTGCCATTTCCTGATAATTTAGTAAAATGATCCTTACATTTAGGAAGGGGATTTGCAGCTGGAGTGAGATTCAAAGTTGAATATACATGCCATGGTGTAGTGGTTGCATGTTCTTTGAACTGAAATAAACCAAATTTCTTAATCACCTTGGAAGTATTTGTTGTGGATTGAATTGGGATGTGATGACTAAAGATGCTTCAAATTATTGATGAGGAAGAGATTTTTGAAGAGGTATATGAACTAGTACCATAAGAAGAACCAATGGATTTCATCTTGAAAGAGATAGAAATTAACGATATTGATGAACTAGAAGAGTCAGATAAAGATCTTCGATGTTTAGGTTGTTAACTTTCTAAAACAATTTTTCTTCTTCCAACTTGAAATAAAGGATTAAAATCAAGAGATGAAACTCTTTTTCTT
>ML822202.1:19017-47843 GCA_009831015.1 Picea engelmannii | reverse complement strand
ATGAATAGAACTCTTCCTGTCTCACTGTCACTAACTTCATCTTCATCTGATGATGAGATGTCTTCTTTGGTGCATAAGCTATTCTTGAAAACTTTATTTGTAGTTCTTCTGCATTTATATGTGTGTTTTCCTTTTGAGTAACCTTCATCGTTTCTCTTTTTCTTATAAGGAAATTTGTTAGCAAAATCACCAATACCATCACAATTAAAACAAATTGAAGGAAGCTTACCTCTATACCTATCGTTGGTTCCCTTGTTCAGTCTTTTGACGAAGTTGGCCACTTCTTCATCATCTTCTCAGACGTCACTGTTGCTACTATATTCTTCTTGTTGCTTTTTATTTTTCTTTGATCTTTTGGATTCTTTGAAGACTACTTATTTTACATCTGGATTTTCCTGTTCAGTTCTCATTTCATATGCTGTGAAGATTCTATGCAGTTCATCCATGCTTATTGAGTTTAGATCTGATCTTTCTTCTAGTGCTGATATATTAGGGTTAAATATCATGGGAAGAGATCTTAGTACCCTATGAACAATTACATATTCTTGGATTTCTTTTCCCAATCCTATGATTGCATTCACTATTTCATCAACTCGTAAGAAGTAGGCTGCAATATTCTCATCTTCCTTCATTTTTAGTTGGTCGAACTGACCTTTGTAAGTTTGAAGCTTTGTTGCTTTGACTTTTCTATCTCCTTCATAAATATTTCGAAGCTTGTCCCAAATCTCTTTAGCGGATTTACAATGTGCAATTTTGGTGAATATTGTATCACTGAGACCATTCAAAAGTGCATTTTTGGCTTTGGAATTATTCTGATTGAGTTTCACTGTTTTTTCATTTGTTGGTGGAACTGTTGGTGATGTGTATCCACCTACAATTGATTGCCAAACTTCAAATCCATCTTCCTTTATATATGTCTTCATCCTTATGCTCCAAAAAGAATACTTATGTCCATCAAACTATGGTATTCCATTTTTATACAAGTTGGTACTCTCCATGATCTACCTTTCAGTGGTTAAACTGATTTCTGAAGGAACCTACTCTGATACCGATTGTTGGATTATTGAGAGGGGGGGTGAATTAGTAATAGCACAAATATAATCCTTTTTATCCAAATAATCCAAGTGTTATATCAATGTAGAATTATTATCCAATAATGAGAAATAAGAAATGAACAATCACACACATACACAATACACCTGTGTTTTACATGGAAGCCCAAATCGAGAGAAAACCACGAAATGCTTTTTCTTATATGTCTTGAAGAATTACATTCATTGGAATCACCAAATTCTTTTTTTTTCCAGCTGCAACTAGAAGGAGGCTCCAACCCCCTAGTTTCTTAGGCTACAACCTGAGGGAAGCTCCAACTCCCCAATTCTCTGGCTACAACCAGAAGGAGGCTACAACCCCCTATGTTCTCTGACTACAACTAGAAGGTGGCTACAACCACCTATCCTTGCCCTGTCTGACCACCCTAAAGTAGAAGTATAATTATGGAACCACTGTCACACTATCACTGTGAGATATACCACTGTAAACCTGTACCAATAAACCTGAACCATGCATCAACATGTACCTCAACCTGTACCATAAACAAGTGCATCAACCATGCACCAACTTGTAATGAATAAATATATGAAACTTATATACAATGTTCTTCAATGTGTTTTATGCAATTCCTCCAGGTGTCACTACTTGGAACCTCTCAAAAAAAGAGTTATAGCAAAAATGGCATACCTTGCTAAATTATGGCTTATTCTAGAGAGAGACCTTGTAGAGCATTTCCTGCACGAAATATTTATTGAATCGATATGAAACTATTACACATAATACTAAATACTGTACTATAACCAACACATTTGGTATTACTCAATTTGGATCTGTTATGAATAAGTTATGACATTTTTATCTGAAACACCTGTTTTAGACTAGTTTCAGGACTAGCCATAAACCCTATTTTCTACGGAGTGTAAATCCAAAAATAAAACGACCCACAAGGTGAATTTTTTACCACATATACTTGGATATGTTTCCTCAATTTCATAGCAATTTCATGGTCTGAATCATTCTAGAAACAAAGTTATTTCAAAAATGGTGAGATGACCTGTAAATAACATACCTTAGAAAGCATCATCAAAGGAATTTATCCTTCCTTGAATTCCGACCTTATTTTCTTCACCTTTCCTTAGAAATTTGGGTTATATATCATTTGGTTACCTTAGAAACTTATATATATTCAATATTCTCAAGTGTGATTTAAATGAGAGAGCCTTGCCTCTTATTTATACTCTCCAAGTAGCTTCCTTACAAACATCTTCTAGGTCACTTTGCCCACTTTCCTTATTTTAGGGTTAACCCACTTCTAATTTCTCCATTAAATTTATTATTGAAAAATTTTATTTTGTATTCACTTTGAATTATAGTACACTCATCACTTCACTTAATTATTTACCTTTTAAAATATCTTAAACGACTTTGACTACTTTGACCTTTTGGGGATTCTAGATGACATATGAGGGTCCTCCAACTTCATAAGGCCATAACTCTCAAACCGTGAGGAGTTATGTGACATTACACATACCACCAGAAATGGAATGAAATTTACTATCCATATATGATAGTATTACCTGCAAATATACCAAAAATCCTACCATTATCCATCAAGAAAACTTGGGTCCCTTACCCAAACCTAGGTTCTCCAACTTCTCATGGCCATAACTCTCTAACCGTGAGGAGTTATGTGACGTTCCACATACCACCAGAAATGACATGAAAATAACTATCCATATAAGATAGTTTCACTGAAAAATTCATTGACCTTCATCTCATTATTCCACAAATAATAATGGGTTCTCTAACCATACTTCTAGGATAACTCAATCTGCAAAGCTTCTTCCCATAAGGGATTTCACCATAAGGGGACCACTTTGGAGTTCATCCATTTGTACTTATTATCAACCATGACAAGACAATAATGAGTCATCTTTACATCAAACAAAACTTGGGTCCATTACCCAAAACTTTGTGCTATCAGGCTTTCTTCAAGGGTTGACATCAATGACAACTAACCTTAATCAACACTTTTCCATAGACTAGTAATGCTTCTATCCCAAGAATACTTGAAAATGAACATACTTTCTTTCTCCCTAGGGGGTCCCACCTACTAGTTACATATTTATATCATAGATAGTAAAATTTGTTTAATTGTTCCTTACAACTGTTTGAAGGATGTGATACTGGTGACGATTTTATGAGTCAACACATATCACCCCCCCAAAAAATGGTCAAATTTAAGTGGTCAACAAGTGCCTAGAAACCTATTTGAGATGCTTTGCCTATGAAAATGCACACCAATGGGAATAATGTATTCCCTATGGAGAATGGTGGTACAATATCTCTTGTCATGGAGCTACCAAAATGATTCCATATAGAGTATTTTATGTCCATAAACCATTGTCATCACTTCATATTTACCATATTCTTCCAAGGTTTAGGGAGTGGATCACACACTCCACACTAGAGAAACCATTCTTCTCATACTAAAGGACAATTGTTTATGGATAAAAAAATAGTGAATCAATGAGTGGACCAACATTTCTCAAAATGATCTTTTGCAATAGGGGACTGAGTGTTTCTTCGACTTCAACCCTATAAACAAACATCACTTAAAGAAAAAACACCTCTGAAATTAACACCCAAGTTCTATGGATCCTATGAGATCATCCAGTGCATTGGAAAAGTTTCCTACAAATTGGCTCTTCCATTCCACTCCAAGATTCATCTAGTATTCCAGGTTTCTTGTCTAAAAAAGGTCATGTGATTGAAGTGCAAGGTGCAAACCAACCTACCAAAACTTGATGAAGAAGGATGCATTTTTCTTTAGCCATCAACAATTTTTTATATTGGAGAGAGTTAAGTGTGCTAGTGCATGATCAATGAAGTATTGATCTAGTGGAAAGACATGGCACCTGAATATGCCACATGTGAACCAACCAAAATACTATAATGATTTCCTCATATTTATCCTTGAGGACAATGCTTCTTTTGAAGGGGCAGGCAGGGCATGTTAGGGTCATAATATCCATACTTTAGGCTACATAGAAGTTATTTATTTGTTGTATAAGGCCATCCTCTTTGAATAAGGCCCATTGGATAGTAGTGGATAATTATTCAATGTAAAAGGGTCAACTTTATATGGCCCATTAGGTAGTTGGTACCCATTAGTGACATGACCACAAGTAATTAGGGTTTTTTCTATACAAAATCTATTTAAATATATAGGAGACTATGGAATGTTTGTCTTGTGTTGTGTATTTGGAGCACTGATCAATGAAGAGTCACCCCACCTTAAGAGGCAAGTGCACATTGTATTATTCTTCGCATTATCAATATATGAGGGTATTTTTGCAATTTTTATCTCATTGTATCTTGTTTTTGGTTAATTTTCAATTATATTATCTATATACCTAGTTGTGTTTCAATTTTCAATGGTTAAGGAACACTACACAAAGGATTCCTTAAAGCATTGTAATTTTCATTATAAGCTATCTCAATATCAAAATTTGCAATATTATTCCTTCATATTTATGACACAATAAATAGTTTTGGTTTTAGGTTTGTAGACATTTCCCAAGAGTGTCATGAATCAAGGAGTAGAGATTCAAAGAGTATTTTTCATTAAAGTTGGTTCAAGATGCTACCTTTCTAGGTTAAATGTCATGTTATTAGTTTCTAGATAGTTGTGTTGAACATTTTAATTCTAGTGGCCACACCATTGTTTACCACAATGACCAACTTGGATGTATTCTTAGCCCCACTACCTCTCAAGGTATGTTAGCTTTACATATATTCTAGATATACTAGGATCAATAAATGGGGTGATTTTTCAATATCTATATTTTAATATTGTACCTAATTCATATAAGCTACAATTTGAGTGTATAAAGAACACAATTGAATATGAAGCTTTGGTTTTAGGATTCCAATAAACACTTGATTTGAAGATTAAGATTCATAAAGTTCTTGGAGATGTTGAGTTGATTGTTCATCATGGTTACAATGTTTGAATTCCTAAGAATGAAAGATTGAATATGTAACCTACCCCAGTCCAATTGAGGAACATTACGAGCATAATACACATTAAAATTGAGCTTTTCTTTAATAATATCATGTAGCTTACTAAATACATATTACATACAAATTTAACCACTTGAATGATACCATATTTCTAAATTCACCTATTAACATATATTAGAAACATGAATGCATCCAGTAAGAAAAAAAAAAACACACAACATTCATCTAAACCATTTGCACAACGGAATAAACATCATAACATAACATAGAAATTATATGTTAATAAGTAACCAACTAGATGCATATGAAGGATGAACCTCCTAGCCATAATAAGTTTTGTTTGTTTTCTCTCAACAATAGGCTACCCCCGAGCTAAGGCTATGAGTCCACAAGGATATTTGTCCCTCCTCGATTTCCACTCTCCACACATAGCATCCCCAAAACCTAGGTTCTACTCTCTTCCCCACAACCCGCAAAACCCAAGGAATGGGATCCCCCTTCACTACACATAGTCCCTTGATCCTTCCTACTTCCCTCAAGGGCTCTAGTGCACCTAGTTGACCAGGAAACTCCCAACTACTCTGAGAGTGCTCACACATCCTTTGCAATACTTGTGAGCCATTTCCTCAACAAGAAAACACACTATAGGCTTACAACCTTATTTACAAACACACATGCCTCTTTCTCAACATAAAACATAGCCAAACCATGATTTCCTTCAAGGAGAACATGGATGGTGCTCTTCCTAGCACTCAACTCCCCTCTTGCTTCCCAAAATCTTCCTGTAAAAAAAACTATCCTCTTCTCCATATGAATTTCCCTTCTTCTCTCTTTCTTGCTTGAATCTCACTCTTCCCAAAGATGATTGTACTTCAGCCCCATGCTCCCAATAACTCTAGGATGTGAATATTCACACCCACCCTCTTACATGAGTTTAATGATTGGATTTGGGGACACTCAATAATAATTAGAATGTTAATATACAAATAAAATTCAGGAATGTGGGTTGGATTAACACCCATGAATAAAATCCCCCTTGGACCCCTCTCTCTTTTGTAATCATATCTCTCCATCATTTTGATTCCTTTCATATCACAACTAGCGATGATCATCTTTATTAATCATTTCAATGTTCATAATACATAGTTCGACCCTCAACCATATTAATCAATACATGCTCTTTGTCCCAAACATATTGGCTCACCGACCTAAATAATGATCGATTGTTATATTATTTGCAGTGAAAGTATAGTCGATTTGAATCGACTGATGGTTGAATTCAAGGTCGATAGATAGAAATTCAAACATCGAGGGGGATCGATAGCAGGTCGAAGTCAAGGTGGATCAACAATAGGTCTAAGTTGAGTTCGATCGATAGAAATTTGAAGTTCGAGGGAGTCGACCGGGTAAATTTGAAGTCGAAGATATCGATGAAAAGTCAACCGAAAAGAGGTCGAAGTGTGGGCGTGAGACAACCGATTGGAGACTGAATGAAGGTCAACTGGTAAAATTGAATTGTATTTGAATGTAATAGAATCTCGGGTTTTGTGGGATTTGTAGCCAATGATACGCATGGATCTATAACCATTTTTGGGCACCAATATTTAGGGGCTTTCCTATTGTAAAGCCTATAAAGAGGCGTGTTGTAAGGTCATAAAGGTTTTTGTTGTAAGGTAATCATAAAATTCACTTTGCACGTTAATGCATGTGTAAGTGTAGGTTGTTGGTCATGCATATGTAAGCCGAATTGGTTACAGGGTTGTTCTTTCTTGTGCAAGAGGGTATGATGTCGATTGTGTCTTAGGTGTGGACCAAAGTTAGACATGTAACCTTTTATTCTGATTTAATAAGACAAAAAGAGATAAGAACGATTAAAGGAATGTTGGTTTTATTGGTTAATGGTTGTCAGGGTATAATATCGGTGTACTGTGTGATTTCTTGTTTCATTTGTGTTCTTGATTAAATTCTTCTTCTCTTATGTTAGGATTAGTGTGGAAGTGTTCTTTCATTTCCTGACATGTGCTATCAGAGCTTAGGTCTTCCCTGACAAGTGAGTTATCAAAGAGGTGTTATGCTTTGGTGAGTATATCATATCTTGATTTTCAAATCTTGAGTCTGAGAGCTAATACCTAGGTACAATTAGAGTCGTAAGTCATAAATTGTGTTAAAGATCATGATAAATAATGTCGAGAAATTCCATAATAGATATAGAAAAATTCAATGGCCATAATTTTGATCTTTGGAAGCTTAAAATGGAAGATATTCTTGTAGATGGAGAACAATGGACATCGGTCTATGTAGGAACCCAACTGACAAGAACGTTGATGAAATAATGGGATAAAATTGAAAGAAGAGAAAGAAGTACGATTCAACTTTGTCTTTCATATTCGATGATACTGAATGTCTCAGGTGAAGATTCGACCAAGAAACTATGGGACAAGCTGGGAAGCTTATACCCATCGAAATCTCTAGTAAATAAGTTGTTCCTTAGAAAGAAACGATATCTTCTGAGGATGAGTGATGGAAGTTCAGTGACTAAGCATTTAAATGTGTTTAATATCGTGTTAATCCAATTATCATCTATGGATATTAATATCACTAATGAGGAGAAGTGTATCAGCCTATTATTTTCTTTTCTAGACTCTCGAGATAACTTAGTCGTGGCTATTGGGAGTAATACAACCACACTAGTGCTAAAGGACATGGTTGCTTCTCTACTATCATAAGAAATGAGAAGGAAGAACATGGAAGGATCGACCAAATATGCTCTGGTAGTGAGAGGTCGACCGGTAGACACATATAAAGGAATATTCTCTGGTAGAAAGTTTAAGTTGAAGGGTAGATCTAAATCCCCAGTTTAGTTGACGCGAAGATGCTGGAAATGTGGTAAAGCTGGGCATTATAAAAAGGAATGTAAGTCAAAGGAAACAAAATTTAGTGATGGATCCGATGAGAATCAATCGACTGAGAGAAAGACGACCTCAAACAAGGGAGGTGATGTGTACTTGACTTTGACCAGTACATAGTCAGATCAAGTTGTTTGGTTTATCAAATTAGGAGCATCCCATCATATGACACCACATAAATAATGGTTCTATATGAAATATATGATGGGGGTGATGTGTTCTTGGGGGACGACTTGACAACCAGAATTGTCGGACAGGGAAGAGTTCGACTGACACTGCAGGATGGGAGGAAAATAACCCTTCTAGGTGTGCTACACATTCTGGGTTTGGAAAGAAACCTGATATCTTTCAGCAAGATGAGTGATGCAGGTGTGCATACTCTGTTTCATAAGGATTCGTGAAATGTGGTCAAAGGTGTGATGGTTTTAATGAAGGGAGTTTGGATTGGTACCCTATACAAGATGTTAGGGAATGTCAAATCGTCTGGATGAAACAACATCGTTTCTCCTGAAATCGACTCGACTTCGACTCGAATCGACTGTGACTCGACTCAACTCGATGTCGACACAACTTGACTTGACTCGAGCTAATTCGGCTCAAATCAAATCAACAAGACATGATGAAATCGACCCGACCAGGTTATGGAACAAGAGGATGGGACACATTGAAGAAAAGGGACTTCGAGTTATGCAAAGCAAAGGTGTGGTCAAAGGTTTTCCTGAATGTGGTTTAGAATTTGACTTTTGTGAACATTGCATATATTTGAAACAAATTCAGGTGAGGTTCCCATCTGGAGCGACAAGGGAAATTGGGATTCTAGAAGTGGTGCATAGTGATGTGTTTGGCCCGGGTATAGTGCCTTCACTTGGTGGATCCCTGTATTATGTCTCCTTCATAGATGATTTTTCTAGGAAGACATAGATATATTTCCTAAGGAAGGAATCATAGGTTTTCGAGAGATTTAAGGAGTTTAAAGCTCTTGTGGAAAAATAGACAGAGAAGTGGATTAAAGTGCTAAGAACTAAAAATGGTGGTGAATTTTGTGGAAAGGAATTTGATCAATTTTGTAAGTAGTGTGGCATAACATGATAAAATACCACACCATATACCCCAGAACAAAATGGATTTTTCGAGAGCCTGAGAAAAAATTTGATGGATAAGGAAAGGAGCATGCTCAGTGGTGTTGGGCTTGCACAAGAGTTCTGGGCAGAGGCAGTTGAGACTGCAAGATATCTGGTGAATATGTCTCCTTCGTCGACACTAGTCATCATGACTCCAAATGAGGTATGGTCTGGTAAGAAGCCTTCCATGGCACATCTCAAAGTATTTGGCTATGATGCATTTGTGCATGTTCCCAATGAAAAGAGGAGCAATATGGGAAGGAAGGAATTCAAATGTATTTTCATTGGATACAAAGAAGGAATGAAAGGATATAATCTCTAGGATCCTGCATCAAGGAGAACACTATACAGTTGAGATGTGTTCTTTGGATAATTCAGAGGTAAGTCTGAGCCTGAGGAAGATGTTTAGACTGAGAATAATCCTAATACGTTGCGGTTTTAACTGAGGAATGAAGAAGATGATTCAAATGAGTCAAAATATGATATATTAATGCAACTACATTTGTACTTATATATATTTTAGATAATTTCCAAGTTATATAAATATGTTAATTTATTAATTGACAATGCATATTTTACATATATGGCATATTGCAGTTGACCACAAGGCTATGTGGTGCAATGGTCATAACTTTCACATCAAACAGTTGGATGAAACTAGGAAATCTTTTGACAGTGGGATAATTGCAGTATTCTAGGTCACTAATGTTTCCTCTAGGAGTGACAGACATCCCTAAGAATTTGAAAATAGATACTATGGGTTTTTGAATGATATACTTGAGTGTGACCTTAATTCCTTCAAATTAGTTATGTTCGACGTCAAATGGTATAGGTTACGAATGAATGAATGCGATGAGGAAAGAACTGTTATTCAACATGACAACATATTTTTGATGATTAAATCAATGGTGTTTGAAAGAGGACAAGATCACTATGTTTTTCCAAGCCAATGTGAACAAGTATTTTACTCAAATGTTCTAGGTGAGAGGGATTGATCATTTGTTATTATATATGATCCAAGAGGAAGGCCAGTTAAGTATACTCATGTAAAGGAAGAAGATGATATTGAAGAAGAATATGATTCGCCAGATTAGATAGAGCGTAAATATTACGTAGGGTCGACAAACAAAGAAGATGAAGAAGATCCTGATCTAGGCATAGGAGACAATGTAGTTCTTGATGATGATGTAGATGAAAATATGCTCGAAAATGACATTGATGACGATGATGATATTGTCAATCCTTTCAACAATGTTTATGAACCAGATGATGATACAGATGTCGATTTCGATGAAGAAGAAGATACAAAATAATGATGATTATATAGATGTTGAGTTGGATAAGGTATGTGACTATATATTTTAATTTGTATGAATTATTCTCTTAAAATAATTTACTTGTTTCATGGGTTAATTACATGTTTTTAAGTTTTATGCAACATTTTTATATCCTATGTTACATGTTGTTTAATTATTATGTGAAACCTGAAAATAGTCGCCAATATACTAAAGTACGTGACAAACTAACAATATCATTTACAAACACATAATTTCATTTACCTTTAGTAATTTTTGATTTTGTAGTTTCTATGCATGAATCTTACTAGGTTGCTTTCAATTATTTTCTATTTTATAGATTGGGTATTGGGGAATTGAGAGTGATGTGGGGGGGAGGGGAGGGGCCATATGAGCTTCCACCTTCACATGGTTGGCCTTGTTCAATATAGGATAAATTATTCTTGAAACCAAGAGAAACTCATTCATTTTTATACCATCATGATAGTATATGCCATCATTGTTGTCATAGTATTGCATCAACAAAGTTTCGATGAACATGTTTTTCATTTCTATAGAATATCATTGAAACTATTTAAAAAATGGGACTTTGGCCCATGAGTTATGTGGAAATAAATTCATCATGTAAACCATAAACCCTAATTTTATTTCAAAGTACACAAATTGGTTGACACGATTTTTAAGTTTGCATCAACCTTTCTTCATTTTTATTTCAGATTCTACATTAATGTATATACAATGTATGTGTAATGTGATATTTGTGATGAAAAATCCCTCTTTTTTCGTTCATTGTTTAATCAACACCATAAAAATATGCCCTTGCAGTACTAGATGCGGGAACGTGTGTACTGTTGAACAAATTTTAAAAGGAACAATGAAAAGACATTGTACTAGGACTAGACATGGGCAACAGTGACCTGTGAATGGGGCTAATGTTGAAATTTTTTCAAACTGAATATGTATGCACTGAAATTTGACATGGATAGACTATTCGTAACCATTTAACACTTATCACCCATAAAACATATAAGTCATAGAACCAATAAATATTAACTATTATATCCCTTAAACCTTATAACACCTAACCCCTTTAATTCATTTAACCCCCAACTCCTATAACATCTAATACTTAATCTCTTTAATTCATTTAACCCCTAACTCCTATAACATCTAATACTTAATCTCTAAATTCTATAACCGCTAACCATATAATCACTAACTCTTAGAACCAATATCATCCATAACCCCTAATATAAATCCAATAATGTCTAACTCTTTATAGAACCTACTTCCTAAAATTGTAACCTTTAACACCTAACTATTATAACTCAATCACACATAACCTCTAGAAACCCTAATATAACCCATCACTTGTATAACCTTTATACCCTTATAATTCATAACCACTATCCTCTATAACTTAACCCATGTAACCCCTTACCTCCAACATGAATTAATGTTAATTATTAACTCATATAACACACTCATAGGCTTGCAAACAACCCATACAATGGACTCATGTGTTGGCTCAAGAAATCATTCAAGGCTCTTGAGCTCAAGAATATTCAACAATATATTGGGGCACTTATTTTCCTTCCTCAAGCATGGTTAAGATATTGTGATATGTACTCAATGCACAAAACCTCCTAATGGAGTCCATATCCAACTCTGATGCCACAAGGATTGTGCCATGGTAAAATTTCATGGTCATGGTAGACTTTACCTGTAAAATCATTGGGCGGAGGAGGTCTCATACACCAATTTGGTGTCTGGCTTGGCCATGACCTTAAAAAATAGATTATTTTTATTATTATTTATAATTTATAATTAATATGTTAAAAACATTAAAAAACATATGTTAAAAAAAAAACATTAAAAACATTAAAAAAAGCAAAACATAAAAAATGAAACAAAAAAAAAACAAATTTCAAACAAAATTTAAAATTAGTATTAGAGCTTGCCCCCATCTAGCACACGTGCCCTAGAGCCCGTGCCCTTCTATTCACACCACAACAATTAGCACTAGATCATATCATGACCACCTAGCACTTTCACCTTGCATTCACACCCGTGACTTGTATTCAAGACCACAGAGCAAAACCTGCCATTCAATCCCAGGGAGATGGAGGAGAGAAAGAGGGAGGAGGTGCCATACATTCAATCCTGTGCCCTACATTCACACTCACACCTTGCATTCAATCCCGCAGAGTGAAACTCTCCATTCGAGCCTAGCGAGAGGGAGGAGGTGGTTTTCCGGAGAGGGTAAAGAGAACCCCTGAGAGGGAGGAGAGAACCTGACATGTAAGGTATTTGTTCACAAGTAGAAGTTGGTTGTCCCAAGAGGGAGGAGAGAACCCCCAGTACAAAAAAATCACGAAGACAGAGGAGAGAGGCCTGGAAAACCACGTGGCAACAAAGGAGAGAGCTCATGGAGTGGAGATGTCACCGAAATTGGTAATTTATGGCAACAAAGGAGAGAGCTCATGGAGTGGAGATGTCACTGAAATTGGTAATTTATGGCTAGTTTAATTTTGATGACTAGTTTAATTTTCATAAATAATTCTAAATAGAGGTAAACCAAACTACACATTCTCCATTTTAAATGTAGTTAATTATTTTCCTATATAGTCCTTTGTAAACACTTATTAGAAATTCTAATATTTTAAGATAAATTCATGCTCAAATGAGCTAAGCCAATCACCATTGTTCCTTTGATTAGGGGCTTCTAGTATTTTTGTATCCATGCACGCACAAGTTTGGGGATGACCATATCCCAATGAACTTCCCAACTAACCCAAAATTACCTAAAGTTAAGGCCTTTCACTAGCATGAAGTTGGAGGAAATTTAACCTTCGACATTTCTTCCAACTTATTAAAAAAACATGAAGGTTGGGACTTAGAGTATTTTGTTGAGACCAAAACCATGGCTTGAAAATATATGGCTTGTTCATTGGGAGGGGGTTTACAACCCCTCTCCCCACCCCCATCTGCACCATCTATCACTTAGGGCCACGAAGCACCAGTTGGGTTTCAAGGGAAGAACCAAAACATATAAGTGTCTTTGGATTCAAGATCCTTTGTGCATAGAAAGTTTGTTGATGGGGATTACTCTTATATATTTAACATATTCATTCCCTTGATTTTTATTGAGATAAACATAGAGTTGAACCTTTCTTAATTTCACAATTGTGAGGCTATTGAAGCCTACAATAGAGTCAAATGATTTAAGAGGAGAGGGGTTTACTCAAATCAAGAGGAACACTCCTATTTCCCCCTTTTGGGATCGTGATCACATAATAAGAAGGAATAACCTCTTCAAGGATTTCCCTTAACTATGGATTAAGACAAATACCAAGGGCACTTGCCTAGTCATTGGAATGATTAAGGAAAACAATAATAGACATAAAAAATATATGTAAAATAGAAATAAAGAGGATTATATGTGCAATGTATCAGAATACAATAAAATATTATTAAACTTCTTCAAGATCCACAATTAAATCCAAGAAAACCCCCTCAAATTTGGGCACTCCTCAATAAAGGTGGAAAGATGCTCACAGTAGGGTTTGACAAAGTCTTTGCTGCCACACGTCACTCTCCTTTTAATTGCTTCCTCAAACCATGCTCTTCTAACATGTTCCTTCCTTAAAATAATAATTCAAACCTCAATATAGTGGATAAATCATCTTTTTTTGCATACATAATCCTTGATCATGCCATAAAATCATTTTATATTTCCCTATAAGGTGGAGCGCTCCTTCCAAGATGAAATTTAAACCATGTTCTTATGGTTTAGTTGTCATGAGACCTCTCCTTAGATAGGGAATTCCTCAAGCATGTGTGCTAAGCAATTATTATAACCCATTTTACATGGGGTTCTCTGTTGATTAATTGGGTTGGTTGTCATTGATGTCAACCCTTGAATAAAGACTGATAGTGAATTCTAGTAGCACAAAGGTTTGGGTAATGGACCCAAGTTTGTTTGATGGATAATGGTATTAGTTTTGATATATTTTCAAGTAAGACTATTCTAGATGGATAGTACATGTCATGCCATTTCCGGTGGTATGTGGAAAGTCACATAACTCCTCACAGTTAGAGAGTTATGGCCATGTGAAGTTGGAGAACCCTCATGAGTCATCTAGAAGCCCCAAAAGGTCAAAGTAGTCAAATTGTTTGCAAAGAAGAAATTATTTAAATAATAAAGTGAAGTGATGAGTGTCCTATAAGTCAAAGAGGATGCAAAAGAAATTATTTAAATAATAAAGTTAATGGAGAACTTACTAATTATGGAAAGTGGTTAAGTTAAGTGGAAAAGTGGTTATAGGTGGGTTAACCCTAAAATAAGGAAAGTGGGTTAAGATGGTTAAAAGGTAACCCCTTGAGGATGCTACATGAAAGTATAAATAAGAGGTAAATGTCTCTCATTTAATCATCCATTGAATATAAATGAATATATATTTTGTGAAAGGTTATTTGGGTAGGTATTATCGACAGAGAAAAGTGCGGTAGAAAAAGTGCGGCAAGAAAAATGTGGCAAAAAAATCGCAGCAGGAAAATTGCGGCAAAAAAAAGTGTGGCGAAAAAATCACGGTAAGAAAACTGCAACAGAAAAAATGCGGCAAGAAAAGTGAGGAAGGAAAACAGCGGCAGGAAAATCACAGCAGGAAAAGTGCGGCAAAAAAAGTGTGACAGGAAAATCATGGTAGGAAAAGTGTGACAGGAAAATCGCAGCAGGAAAAGTGCGGCAGAAAAACCGTGGCAGAAAAACCATGGCAAAAAAATCACAGCAACAGAACACTACAAGAATAAAAAGGTATGCTTTTCACATGTGTAGTGTTGAATTTATGAATCAAGTTGAGGTTTTTCCTTGTAAATATGTTGGATGCCCTCTTGGGAGTTTATGGCTTGTTGTAGAGTTGATCTGAGACAGATCTATTGAAGTTTAGTATTGGTTCATGTTTGAGGGCTTTTGGTTGAGGTATGTTGCTGAAGTTATTGGTACAGATAGAGGTTGTATAAAAATGAGGTTCTAGCACATGGTTTAAGGTACAAACTTGTGGTGTAGTGTTTGAGGTATATGTGATCAGATTAGATTGGTTGATGAGTATACAATGATAGGTTTCTCAGTGACATATTCAGTTTCTACAGTTGAGGTACATGTTGGGTACATGGTTGAGACAAGTAGTTGATGATTTGACACATACATGAGATGTATAGTTGATGATGTTGGTAAATCTTGATGAGTCATAGTTTATGTGTATTTGATGCATGATTGATACATATTTGGTGCATGGTTGATGCACTCGTTCATGGTACAGGTTGAGGTACAGATTGGTGCATGTTTGATGCACTTGTTTATGGTACATGTTGATTACAGGTTGTTTGGTATTGGTTGGTGCATGGTTGATGCACTTTTTTGTGGTACATGTTGATTACAGGTTGATTGGTACATGTTTACAGCAGTATATATCACAGTGATAATGTGACAGTGATTCCATCATTCTACTTTTATTTCAGGGTGGTTGGATGGGGCAAGGACAGGTGGTTGTAGCCACCTTCCGGTTGTAGCCGAAGAACATAGGGGGTTTTAGCTTACTTCTGGTTGTAGCTAGAGAATTAGGGAGTTGGATCTTCCCTTAGGTTGTAGCCTGAGAAACTAGGGGTTTGGAGCCTCCTTCCAGTTACAGCTGGAAAACAAAGGAAGTTGGTGCTTCCAATGCATGTAATCCTTAAAGACATATAAGAAAAATCATTCAGTGGTTTTCTCCCACTTTGGGTTTCCACGTAAAAACATTGGTGTATTGTGCATGTGTATGATTAATCATTTGTTCATTGTTTATTTACTCTGCAATTATTGGATGATAATGCTACATTGATATCACACTTTTAAATTGTGGTTAGAAAAGGATTGGATTTCTCTATTACTGATTCACCCCCCCTCTTAGCAATCCAATAGTGCTCCTCATATAATTTTTACTTTATCCTTATTTCATTGCTGGAAAGAGTCAAATCTGCCACTCAATACCCCTTTTGACTTCATCAAGCTGGGAACTCCCTCTAGACATTGATTAATTTCCTTTTTTGGGGTGTGTGCAAGGTTTTTGGGTCCATGCTAATTCCTTTTAATCATTCTATTTGAACGTTGCCTTCTTTCTCTAAATAATTGCTTGGATTTGTACCTTTTTGATTCCGTATTTACCTCTGTATCTAATCATTTGACACTAATATGCCTCCACATATCACCTTTTCCAAGGATTCATGCTTGTAGACCCACTTCTTTGCTAGATCATGTGTATACATGACATGAGATTATGATTTGTAAGTAAAAATTCAACTTAAGATCTGTTATATATAGTGTAGGAAATAATGAAGAACAAGCTACAACACGAAATCATGGTTCCAATCTGACAGTCCCTCCAGCATCATTCTCTCAACAATATGCAAGTAGTGCTAACTTGCATATTGAGATTTAGTACAGAAAAATGAAGAGGTAATTGTTCCTATTTTCCTCCTGTATGAATTCATCCCAAATACGGATTAATAAAAGACAACAAGTTCTCTACAGACCCACATTATTCCCATGAGTAGATATGTATATTTTTGCAAAACAAAATTATCTTAAAGATTCAATTCGTTGTGCTAATTCATCATGATTTGAGAGCACATTTGAATTCATTGGTTAGTTACTCATTTACATACATATTCCATCTATTTTTCATTCATTTTTTTTTTGTTCCAATGGTGCCATGTATTCAACACCACTCCATTGGCCACAATATGGAAATCCATCAAAGTGTGAATAGCACTATGCATGTAATATTTTTCTTAGTGCACAAACATATGCAAGTTTGGACACTTTTGTATCAAATATGAGGTATGTAAATCCTAATTGATAGATAATATGAGGTATGGATTTCCACTCTTACTAATAAAGTGGATAATAAGGAATTTGATATCTCAATCAAGCCAAGGACCAAGAGTGAAGGGATGATAATTTATGCTTATGCTAAGAATGTGTATAGTGGCTATTTTGGCTTTAAAGAATGTAAAGGAATAAGGTGACCATTAGTATGAAGGATAGTTCCAGAAGTTGACCATATTTCAAAAATATTTTCCTTGAATTTGTTCCCATCATGAAGGTGTCATGAGACCTAATGAAATTAAAAATTTTCTTGGCCCATTTCTAAGGGTAAATAATTAGTGGGATACCATACAACATAAAATTGATCACTTTTAAAATTCGTAGAGATGGTGTTGTTTTGTTGGGCATGTAAGGGTATATATGTAGTGAACTCTAGGTGGTTTCTAGGTGGTTTTAAGAATCAATATGGATCAATAATATTTTAGTTAATAAGGGGGTGCTATACAAGACCTTGACTTTGACATGGTTTTTAAGATTCAAAAAGGTCCCTTATAGCATGTAGATATAAGAAAATAGTCCAATTAAGGATAGTTCCAGAAGTTGAGCAACATATTTCAAAAATATTTTCCTTGAATTTGTTCCCTTCATGAAGGTGACATGAGACCTAATGAAATTAAAACTTTTCCCGGCCCATTTCTAAGGGTAAATAATTAGTGGGATATGAAATGGAGTGACCTCGCTGTTTAAGTACAACACCAATCACATAATGAGAAGCGTCTATCTAAAATTTGAAGGGTTGATTTAAATAAGGTAAATGAAAAGATGGAGTTGTAGCATAAGTTGGTGTGTAGCCTTTGAAATCTCTTGTCAACAACTATGGGAGGATGTGAAAACCCTTTGATTGGATAATTGATGCAAGGGGTGTGCAATGTGGGAGAATTTGGTGATGAAACATTGATAAAAATTAAGACCACCTAGAAAACTCTTTAAATTGTTTACCGGGGCAGGGGTGGACCATGTGGTCAATACTTGAACTTTGGCTAGATTAATGGAATCCTTCTCGATCAATGAGAAACCAAATGCATCTCAGGTAGGTCTATTCAAAAGGATATATCTTTCTTTTGACCTATAACTTATGCTTATGCAATAATTCTAGCATTGGATGAACAAGATGCAAGTACTCAACCCATGTGCATCTAAAAATAATAATATCATATAGATATATGACTACCAAACATCCCAGGTAACACCAAAAGATATCATTAATAAGTATTTGATGTACTAGGGGTGTTGGTGAGACCAAAAGGAATCACCCACATCTCAAACCAACCCAAATTTAGTTTTATATGAGATGATATGATGATCATATCTCCAAGAGTCATGTTTCTCAAAACCATAGGATCCTTAAATCCTTTGACAAGATCCGATACCTTCAAATTATTAAGTACATAAAATAAATTTTTTAATGGAAATGAGAAATAAATATTTTGATGCTTGGGATGATAATGCAATTCATCTACATTGATCCTTATGAGTATTTAAGATGTGTATGGTGGTCTCTATGATCATAAAATTTTACTATGTTAGAAACAATGACATTTGATTCAATGGTGTATAGGTGTACTAAGTGAACTATGACATTTGCATGGTATTTTTAAAATTTGGGTAATTTTTCTTCCATTTATCTGGATAATTAGCTCATAATTTTTGTCATTAGCAGTGCACACATAGTAATCTATCAAGAAATTATTTATTTTCTTAAAACCTCTTTCTCCTTCCCATATCTAGTTTTCATCGAATTTTAAATTCTTTCATTTCATTTTCCTCTTGCATGGTTTAAAGAGTCGAGTCAAAATGCCATCAGTTTCACGACCACTCCTTTGAGTAACAACAGCCTAAAATCAAGCGCTAATTAAAATTTATCTAGTAACTTTTCTAGGGCTCTTCAAACTGATCTTAGCTTAGGTGTAGAGATTTTTTTAGGGACCTAACCCCTCACGTAGGTAGAATAATATATTTCCATGCAAAAGGTCAATATTAATAATGCATAGCAATAAGGAAGAATAAGTCCAATGTAATAAGACCTAATAGAAGCTTCCGATTCTAGAAGGATCTTCCTCTAGATTTTTCTTTTGATAGACATATTTAGTATAAATAGGAGACGAGGGTATGAGAAGTTTAGTCTTGGATATTATTGTAATAGAGCTCTACTCTGCTGGATGTTTCCCTCTCGAAGAGGCAAGTGAACATTGCTCTCAGTAATCAAAGTGCTCTTTCTGGTGTTATTCTGGTAGCATTTTGGTATTATTGTGGTGTTGTTCTAGTTATATTGTTGTTCATCTACCATTTCTAGATAATTATTTATGTTTTGCATACTATTTTATATCTGGAATATTACAAGTGATATTAGACAACCTTCCTTGACAGAAAATTGTGGGTTAATTTTTTTTCCAGGGTAGAGACGTATTCCGACATCTTTAAGCTACATAGATCTGTCGTTATGCGCATAAACCCACAGTCAAGGATTCATACATGGAATAAATACAAGTGGTACTTAAGCGCACATCTGTTGGCCACCTTTGTAACCCTTGTTGGTACCCCTTCTAGTGGTAGCGCATCAGACAACACATGTATACGGATCGATCTAGATCTCCTAAACCCATCCATAGATAAATCGATCGGTTGCATGGCTATTATAGTGCCACCGAGAACAACACTTGGGAAGATACTCTCTAGTACTTGCGTAGTCGGGTAGTATGGATAAGGGCACCATCTAGCCTCCTTAGTTGGTGCCCTGAGATATTGGGCCGAGTACTAGTGTTGGACCTCACATGTATATCAGAGAGATGTAGCACAAGGAAAATCCTTGTCTATAGAACCCTTGAATACCCTAACCTTTGGGACGGAAACAAAAATAGAACAGACAAGATCTGTTTCCGCTCAACTATGTCTCCTACATTTGGGTTGTGAAATTACTACACATTTCTTCCTGTTAATCATTTGGTCATTTCATCACTGCAGTATTCTTCAGATCGAACTATCATTTCATCCTATTGGCACCATTATTTGAGACCTATTCTGTTGGATTTCTCTCTTCTCCCTTATCACATTCATACCTATCATTTTTTAGCAAATTTTTTTTCTTGTGGACCCGACCCCCTTCCAACACCCTTATTTGGGCTTTACCCCATTGGATTCAACTCGTTTCCCTAGTCGTTGTGATAAAATTCATCCATAACCCATTTTTTGTGTGGTCCCACCCACCCATTTTCATGTTCCCTCTTCATCATGGCCCATACCCATAGTTAAGACTTGGAAGCTCACTTCAATACCTTGCACTCTAATTTCACAGAAACCCAACAAGAAGTGACACAAATCAGTGCCAATATTGCCACCATCAATAAAAACATGCATTCCTCCATCACCACCACAATCAAGGAACTCAAAGAAGACCTCAAACAATACATAGCTACCCATCTTGAATCTGTCACTACGATGATTTGCACCAAGATGCATATCCCTGTAGATATTCCCTCATCTGACCCACCTTTGCATACCAAAGGTGAAACTTCCTCTCATTCCCAGAATTTTCATCCCCATCACTTTCAGCGTGACCTACGCCTTCCACGTGTGGATGTGACAAAATTTGATGGCTCAGATCCCACTAACTGGGTAACTCAAATGGAACATTATTTCTCTTTGCATGGCATTACAAATGAGTTAGCCAAACTTTGCTATGGTGTTCTCTATCTAGATCAAGAACGTTGGCAATGGTGGAAATGGATAAAAAATCCCTGCCAAGGGTATGTGGCTTGGACACACTTTGTGGTAGATATTTATGAACTCTTTGACACTGACACCAACAATTTAGGCCGTCTGACAAAGTTGAAACAATCTACCATAGTGGAAGACTTTATAGCTTCTTTTGAGTGACTGTATTTTCATACAGAGGGCATGTCTGATGATTTTTTTCGATAATGTTTTATCAGTGGCCTCAAGGATGAGATTCGTGCCCATGTCCTCATGGCTCGGCATCAGAGTTGGGTGGATGCTACTAAAAGATATAAGGAAGCACAACATGTTGTCTCTTCTCAAAACCAAAAACCCTCCTTTATTCCTCGTACTAAACCAATCACTCCCACTCCTCCTTCTAATCCACTAAAGATCCAGAAATTGACAAGAGACGAAATGGATGAACTTCGATTCAAAGGCCTTTGTTATAATTTTGATGACAAATATTTTCTTGGGCACAAGTGTAAGGGACAAAATATTTTTATGTCCATATTAGAGGATGTTTCAGAAGAGGATGTTGAGGCTCCCCTTGTGTCTATGTCACCTAAACCCACTGGCATGACCCCTCCCTCAAACCCTCTCGAAGTAGAACCAGTCATTTCCCTAAATGCTCTCACTGGATTCTTTTCTCCCCAAACCCTCAAGCTAATTGGTTACATTAAGCATTGGAAGGTCATCATTCTTGTTGATAGTGGAAGCACCCATAATTTTATTCATCGCCACATTGCCCAAGAAACTAATTGTTATATCCATGCAGTTAATAATTTTCAAATCATGATTGATAATGGGGGGTCCATGAAATGTGGAGGACGCTGTGAAAATGTGCATCTCCAAATTGGTGAATACCACCTGAAATATCATATGTTTTCTATCAACATGGGCGGTTGTGACATTGTGTTGGGTGCAGAATGGATAAGGACTTTGGGTCCCATTCTCATGGATTTTAAGGAATTAACCATGCAATTCGACCAAGAGGGCCAACAATATAAGTTCCAAGGCATCACCGTCGGTTCCCTGGAGATCATCAGTTCCCATCGCATGGAAAAGCTACTCAAAAAAGGTCATTTTGGCATTATTGCCCAACTCCATGCCATTCAAGAAACTGAGACACCCCCTGTGTCGCAAGACCTCCAATCCATCCTCTCTAAACATCAAGTGTTTTTTCCACTCCCTAGCGAATCCATCCTTCCCGTGGTGTTCATGATCATTCCATTCCCCTTGTCCCAGGAATCCTTCCTCCCAATATCCATCCCTATTGTCACCCTTTTTCACAAAAAAATGAAATTGAGAAAATTGTTCAAGAACTGCTCAATGTAGGTGTTATCTGCCCTAGTACAAGGCCTTAGTCTTCTCTTGTGGTCATGGTCCTTAAGAAATAAGGTTCTTGGCACATGTTTCCTAACTTCCACGCCCTCAACAAACTCACCATTAAATAAAAGTTTTCCATTCCTGTCATTGATGACCTCTTGGATGAATTGAGTGGTGCCCAGTTCTTTACTAAACTTTATCTTCATTCTGGATACCACTAGATCTGTATGAAAGAGGCAGACATTCCTAATACTGCATTTAGAACTCATGAGGGCCACTATGAGTTTTTGGTCATGCCCTTTGGCTTGAGTAATGCTCCCTCCACTTTACAAAGCCTCATGAATCATCTCTTCTGTTCTTTTTTCCATCATTTTGTCTTAGTTTTCTTTGATGATATCCTCATCTATAATAAAACCTGGACAACCCATCTTTCTCATGTGGATCAAGTTCTCCATACACTCTCTTAGCACCAATGTTTCCTCAAACAATCTAAATGTTCTTTTGGAACCTCAAAAATCAAGTACTTGGGTCATCTTGTTGGCAAGGCCGGTGTCAAGGTAGATCTTAAAAATATTGAAGCTATGCAAGATTGGCTTCACCCAAAGACTCTCAAAATATTGCATGGATTTCTGGTTTTAAAAGGTTATTATCACAAGTTTGTTAAGAATTATGGAAAGATTGCGTCACCTCTCACTGCTCTCATTAAAAATAATTCTTTCACTTGGACTCCAACAACTACTTAGGATTTTCAAACCTTGAAGATGGCCATGTGCACCACTCCAGTCTTAGCCCTTCCTGATTTCACAAAGACCTTTTCTCTGGAATTTGATTCTTCTGGGAAAGGAATTGGCATCATCCTTATGCAATAGGGTCGGCCTTTGGCCTTTACCAACAAACAATTGTCAGAGAGAAATTTGGGAAAATCAATCTATGAAAAGGAATGTTGGCTATTTTTCATGCTGTGGATCTTTGACACCCATATCTATTGGGGCAACGCTTACAAATTAATATAGATCATCAAAGCCTCAAGTATTTTATGGAACAACACCTTTCCTCCCCAAAGAAAAAAAAATGGGTGACTAAGCTCTTTGGATATGATTATGATATCATTTACAACAAAGGAAAATACAATGTGGTTGTTGATGCACTTTCCAAAAAATATGAAGATAAAGGGTCCCTTTTTTCTCTCTCCTTCATTGTACCAGATTGGCTCCAAGCTGTTTGCTAGGAATGGCTACACGATCAATTGCAGTCCAATTCTCTAGTCTCCCCAAGGTACTCTTGCATCAATGATGATATTTGATACAAAGGCTATTTGTATTTAAGTAAATAATCAAAACTTAAATCCATGGTACTTTCTGAGCTTCATGCTACACCCACCGCTAGGCACTCTGGGTTTACCAAAACCTATGACCAGGTCAAATGTTCTTTTTTCTGGGATGGTATGAAACAGGACGTTTGTAATTTTGTGGCTGAATGTGATATATGTCAACACAAAAAGGGTGAAATAGTCAAATCTCTTGGCACGCTACAACTGCTTCTGATTCCACCTTGTATTTGGCGAGATATCTCTATGGATTTTGTTGTAGGCTAACCTAAATCTGGCAATAAAACAATCATCATGGTGGTAGTTGATCATCTTTCCAAGTATTCTCATTTATGCTCTCTTCAACACCCATTTACAGCATCCACTGTGGCTCAACTTTTCATGTATCAAGTCTTCAAGCTTCATGGCATGCTGCATTCTATTGTTTCTGATCGCGATCCAAATTTCACCAATAATTTTTGGCAAGAACTGTTCAAGCTACAAGGCACCCAATTGCATTTCAGCACAGCTTATCATCCGCAGATTGATGGTCAAACTGAAGTTGTCAACAAGTTTTTAGAAACATATTTGAGGTGTTATGCATCAGAAAGGAAAAATCAATGGGCTCAATGGTTACCACTAGTTGAATGGTGGTACAACACTTCTTACCATACCACTACCCACATGAATCCTTTTGAAGTGGTATATGGATAAAATCCACCTTCAGTTCTATCATATTTTCCAGGTGTCTTGAAGGTCCAGGCAGTTGACCAAACGCTTACAGTTTAATAGGCTATTCTCTGTACCCTCAAATAGAATTTGTTCATGGCCTAGAATTGCATGAAGGAACAAGCAGATTAAGGTCACTCTGAGCGTCAATTTGCAGAAGGGGATCATGTGTTTCTTTGACTACAACCTTAAAAGCAAAAATCCTTCAAGGCTGACAATTGTCAATAACTGGGGCCCAAATTTTATGGTCCTTATACCATTCTCAAGCATTTGGGATAGGTGGCCTATCAGTTATCTTTTCCCAGTCATTCTAAGCCCCATCCCGTTTTTCTTGTTTCCTGCTTAAAAAAGGTGATTGGAACTAAGTGCCAAACTCAAACCAACCTTCCTAAGTTGGATGAAGAAGGCTCCATTTACATAAATCTGCAAGCAGTTTTGGACCAGCGTGAGCGTTGTCTGCATCAACGAACCATCAAGGAAGTGTTAGTCCAGTGGAAAGATACAACTCCAATAGATGCCACTTGGGAACCAACTACCATTCTACAACAATTTCCTCGTCTCAAACCTTGAGGACAAGGTTGTTTTTAAGGGGGAGGACATGTTAGGGACCTAACCCCTCACGTAGGTAGAATAATATATTCCCATGTAATAAAGGTCAATATTAATAAGGCCTAGCAATAAGGAATAATAAGTCCAATGTAAGAAGACCTAATAGAAGCTTCCTCTTCTAGAAGGATCTTCCTCTAGATTGTTCTTTTGATAGACATATTTAGTATAAATAGGAGTCAAGGGTATGAGAAGTTTAGTATTGGATATTATTGTAATAGAGATCTTCTTTGCTGGAGGTTCCCCCTTGAAGAGGCAAGTGAAAATTTCTCTCAGTAATCAAAGTGCTCTTTCTCGTGTTATTCTGGTATCATTTTAGTATTATTGTGGTGTTGTTCTGGTTATATTGTTGTTCATCTGCCATTTCTAGCTAATTATTTATGTTTTGCATACTATTTTATATCTGTAATATTACAACTTTGGAATAGGATTGTGAGAATAGCTTTCCAAATCTACTAGACAAACATAAATCTTTGAGTTAGGGAGTGAAATTCAATTGTTATATCACTGACTTTGGGAATCCCTTCTAACACAAGGGTCAAGCACAAGGTCGCATTGGGGCCAATAGATTAATCAATCCTGCTTTGTTGGTCTTGGTGTCGACTATCAACTGTCCCCCCTATGCTTTGGTATAGTAGGTGGTACCATAGAGGCCATAATATTTTAAACTTCCTACCCAAGGTGACAACACAAAGAAGGTGGTGTTGTACCTGGGATCGACGTTGGATAGACTCACTCAGACTCCTTGGAGGGTTTCCCATCGCTGGTGAGGTAACTTGCACTAGGGTGTTAGTTTGTTAAGAAGGTTGTCAATGTAACTTTCCCACCTGCCAAAACTCAGCCCCTTCACTCATCAATCCTACGATGTTGGATTCCATCACCGACTAGCGTTGCTTTGTGAGAATGTTTGATTGCATGCTTGACTCCTAGATTAATTAGCGTGTGTTGTTTTTCTCCTTATTTATCCTTAGGATTGAGTTTGTGTCTAATGGCATCAGTTCCTGGGTAATTCCTCATTGGATCAATACAAAATATGGATACCATTAAAATAAAAGGGAATAAACTTTGTTGACTCCTCTTTCAAACACTGAAATTACATCAATTGGGCCATGTTTAAAATCCTGCGAATGTTAACTTTTGAAATGTTTATTACTTTTCCTGTCCATTTCTCCTTTTCACTTTTCCACAGCTTGATTTTACCCCAGGTTTTATATCTCTTCCTTTATGCAACCCATCCTAGTTCATCTATCTATACGTTTTTAATGACCTCCATTCTAGTTTTGGGCTCATTTTTCTATGAAAAATGGTGCTACTGTTTTGCCTCTTCTCTCATCATTACAATTCCCATATCTTCGTTATCACTACCAATTTGATCAGTTCTTACTATATTAATGTAATTCTCTCTATATTGGTCATTTGGGGCTTCTTGGGCACATAGTGATTTTTTGGAAACTTTTATGGATTTCTTCTTATCTCGACGTGTTTTATTGATTTTTGCCTCATTTATTGCTTGAATGACTACTTTCTTTAATATTTATACTTCCTTTAATGCCTTATTCTTGCTTCATATATTCTTACCTTTCATCAACTATCATCGCATTAATCTTCCACTGGTCAAACTAACTTTCATTGGTTTAGGTGACACTAACTCACTTTCCATTGCCCTTCCACTGGTCAAACCGATTTTTGTCAACTCTTCTTATGTTGACATTTTTCTCGTTGATACCACCTTTGTTGGTCCTACTTTCATTGATCTTAATTCCATTAATTTGGGTGCAAAAATCTTCAACAATTCTCTTAAGGTTGACCGATTCTCCATTCAACCTCTTTTGAACTTTCCATCTCCCATTAACTCTCTTGCATCTTATTTAACCTCTTATCTCCTCGTTAAATTATATGTGGTCAATTATTTGTCAATTGGTCATGTCAACTTTTGTTGGGTTGCCTCCTCTATCAAATTTCCATCTTCTCCTTCAATGTTTTCTCTACCAACTTCCTAGTACTGACAGGAGCATGATAGCTTCTTGGGCCATGTTTAAAATCCTGCGAACATTGACTTTTGAAATGTTTATTACTTTTCCTATCCATTTCTCCTTTTCACTTTTTCACAACTTGATTTTACCCCAAGTTTTATATCTCTTCCTTTATGCAACCCATCCTAGTTCATCTATCTATAAGTTTTTAATTACCTCCATTCTAATTTTGGGCTCAATTTTCTATGACAAACAGTGATATTGTTTTTCCTCATTCTCTCATCTTCCCATCTCTTCGTTATCACTACCACTTTTATTTGTTCTTACTATATTAATGGAATTCTCTCTATCTTGGTCATTTGGGGCTTCTTGGGGATATAGAGATTTTTTGGAAACTTTTGTGGATTTCTTCTTAACTCAATGTGTTTTATTGATTTTTGCCTCATTTATTGCTTGAATGACTACTTTATTTAATATTTATACTTCCTTTAATGCATTATCCTTGTCGCGTATCTTCTTACCTTTCATCAAATTATATCCCATTAATCTTCCACTGGTCAAACTAAATTTCATTGGTTTAGGTGACACTAAATCACTTTCCATTGCCCTTCTACTGGTCAAACCGATTTTTGTCAACTCTTCTTATGTTGACATTTTTCTTGTTGAACCCACCTTTGTTGGTCCTAATTTTATTGATATTAATTCCATTAATTTGGGTGAAAAAAGATTCAACAATTCTCTTAAGGTTGACCAATTCTCCATTCAACCTCTTTTGGACTTTCCATCTCCCATTAACTCTCTTGCACCTTATTTAACCTCTTATCTCCTCGTTAAATTATATGTGGTCAATTATTTGTCAATTGGTCATTTAAACTTTTTTTGGGCTGCCTCCTCTATCAAATTTCCATCTTCTCCTTCAATTTTTTGTCTCAATGAAGATTTTTCGCGCACTATCTTGATCTTGGTTCATAAGCATCTACAACATCCCATTGATATCTCCATAGCCCAACTCTACTCCAAATCTCATTGGACTACTCTGTGACTTCTTTCTCCCTCCTTAATGATTTTCCTCTAATTTCTTCTTACCTAAAATCTTAGTTGTATGATAGAAGGTATTATTTATTTGTGAAACTCCATTCCCTAATTTGTTTCTTTTTATTTCTCTTCATCTGACTAGTCAACTTTCATTCTTCTTTTCTTGTGTCAAAATAGTAAACTTTGAACTATAATTTTTTTCCAATATGGTTAAGGGTTTCGATATTTGACCAAAAACCTTTTGAATACAAAGTGGTAACCAAACTTATCCTAACTAACCTATAGTTTTTTTTATTTCTCTCTTTAAAAGAAAGATTGGGGTCTTCAAGTGTTGCATCTATTTAATTTTTCCCCAATTAACATTGTCTTCAATATTTTAGAAATCTATGTTGGTTAGTTTCCTAAGTTTGTAGTAAAGGTATGGAAGGTGTTGGTATAGTCCCATAGTTTGATCCTTACCCCGGTGGAGCTACAACCATTTGGTGTATTGGTAATATTCCTCATTGAGGGCATCCACCAAATCCCCCCTATGTGTCTTCAATCTCCAGGTGGAATTGTGTTCTTCCTCTCACCGTTCTGTAGGTGAAACCCACCTAGATATTTGTAACCTTCACTAAGTTGGGAATCCACATACATGAGTGTGCCTACTAATTTAGGTAATTTCACCCTCTAATTGCGCATCCAAAACTAAAGATATAAAAAATTTATTTAGAACTTTGAATATAGAAAAAAAAGTTCAAAAATTGGAACTAGGATGAGGATGGACTACTCACTAACAACACGTGCACATGCGATTGAAGGTACAACCAAA
>ML822202.1:8845-18917 GCA_009831015.1 Picea engelmannii | reverse complement strand
ACCACTATGGAGACTTGGTTCACCTCAAGTCGAACTCATTGAGTTATACAGAGTATATCATGTGTAAATTATTCATTATTCACAATGGTTAATGAGAATTCTTTCCATTCTTTCTCTCCTTCTTCTTCTTTTTTCAATTCTCTATGCAAATGTGTGTATCATTGTTTGGATAGATCTATTCTGTGCAGGTCAACACATTTACATGGTGTCATATCCAATGGACTGCTAAGCAAAAGCTACACCAAAATTTTTTGCAGGTACACAAGATTGAAGACAGCAGAAAGATGGAATTCCAAAAATAATTCATTCTTACACCTTACAACTATTTTGCATGGAAGGAGAAAATATCCATACATCTATGATCCAGAGGGTTGTATAGGTTAACCATGAATATAGATACTGAACCGACATCAGCCATAGAAAAATCGAAGTACTTAAATCGCATGGATGAGGCACTCAGAACAATTTGCAGTCTTATTTCTCCTGATCTCCTTTTTCATATATCTTCCTGTAAGACTCCCAATGAAGCCTGACCCATCTTGGAAGGGATCTTTGGAAAACAGGATAATATGAGGGGACACATCCTATAGGTGGAGATACTCACATTGGATCCAAAAAGCTTCAAGAATATCCAAGATTTCTTTACAAAATTCAAGGATTTATTGTCGCAACTCAAAGCTTGCAGGGTTGATAAATCGAAGGAGGAGAAACAAATGGTTCTCACCATTCTCTCCAAGCTTGGACTTGAATTCTCTATATTCATATCCACATTCCATACTGCCAAATTCACCTCTGGAGCCACCTGGAAGATGCCTTCTCTTGAGGACTTTATCGAATCCCTGACACAAGAGAAAACCAAGCTCATCAACATGGGTGCAATCAAAGGCCCAAGGGCGCATGCACTCACTGTGCATGATGGCAGCCACAAATATTAGAAATCTAAAGATAAATATAAGTGGAAATCTCATGCACATACAGAAAAGGAAGGGTACACAAAACCCTTCACCGATGCCTCCGGATCCAAAGGAGAAAAAGGGAAGAAAAGGAGAGAAATGCACATACTGTCACAAAGGATTCCATTCGGAATATGCATGCATGCAAAAAAAAATAGATCTGATGTCTCAGATACTTTAGAAAAACAACCTTGGAGATCGCATCCCCGAGGGTGAAAAGAAGAAGAAGCCAAAAGATCTGAATTCCAAGAAAGACAATTCTAGCCATGCCTTGATTGCAATCAACTCCTCTCCCGATGCTTGGACCGTAGATTCAAGAGCATCACATCACATGGCTGCCTCAGAAGTAGTATATTCTTCTTTGGATGCATACAAAGGTCCTCCTATTCTGATGGGGGACAACTCTTCTGTCGAAATCACTGGCAAAGGAAGGATTGAACTCACCAACGGAAGCTTCGAGAACATGTTGCATGTTCCCAAGATTTTTGTCAACCTTCTCTCCGTGTATTAGATGAAGAATTTTGGCACCGGAAAGAAATTTATATTCACACCAAATTTCATGGACATATACGACATGCAAACCAACTCCAGGGTTTCTACCGGTGAGGTAAATCATCAATCTAGATTGTATACATTTTCTAAATTCATTGAACCTGATTTTGCTTTACTGCTTACTCATGCTAATGAAAGTAGTAGGATATGGCATGAAAGGTTTGGACATTTGAATTTCAGATACATGCAACAACTTAGGAAGCATAGATTAGTTGATTTTCTACCAGACATCCATTTCTCCAAGGGAGTATGTGAGGGATGTGTTCTCGGAAAACACCCTCAAGAGAAATTTGTCAAAGGAAAGTCTCAGTGAGCTTCTGCACCTTTAGATCTGATCCACAGTGACCTCATGGGTCCTTTTCCACATCCATTGATCAGAAAAGAAAGGTTTGTTCTCATTTTTGTTGATGATTTCTCACGTTTTACTTGGATCTACTTTCTCAGGCACAAATCCAAGGTCTTTCAACACCTCAAAGATTTCAAAGCTTTGGTTGAGACACAATCCGGAAAGAAGATCAAAGTCCTTCGAACTGATAACGGGGGAGAGTATGTGAATCATGAGATTCATAATCTTTGCCATGAGGTAGGGATTCAGTTGCAGCATATAGTTCCCTACACTCCACAGCAAAACAGAGTTGCCGAGCGGAAAAACAGTTCTCTAAAGGAGATGGCATCTTGCATGTTGCATGCAAAGTCACTACCACAGAGACTATGGCATGAAGCACTTAACTGTGAAACATACATCCAAAATAGATCTCCTCATAGATCTGTCAAGGATAAGACCCCCTATAAGGCCTGGAGTGGCCTCAAACCGGAAGTGACCCACTTTCGCATTTTTGGTTCACATGCATGGGCTCGGATTCCCTCTGAAAAGAGGAAGGCACTTGATCCACAGAGCACTGAGTGCATTTTTGTTGGATACCTTGATGGTGTGAAGGGATATCGGCTTATTGATCTTTCCTTACACCGACTCATCATTGAGAGTAGTGTCTAATTCGAGGAAAGTGTCTCGCATGTACTTCAACAGTCGCATGCAGACACCTTCACTCTTCCACCCGTCTGAGATGATGAGCATGCACATGCTGAATCTTATTCAGATGAGAGTTCTAATTCAAAGGACTTAGATGATTTAGATTCAGAGTCAGTATAGTCAGATGTAGAGTCAGAGCATCTAGATGCAGTTGCAGAGCCAGAGCAGAGGCCCAAGTGGGTACAAACTACTCTTCAGGATGCAGGGGATCTCATTGGTGATCCAGCCGATATTAGGAGGACTCGATCTGATTTCGAGGAGCCTCCTATTGCACTCACTACCACTAAACCATTGCCTTCCACACATCTTTTCTTGGTTCAGTCTTCAAATCCATAGTCTTATGGCGAGGCTGCTAGAAATCCCTTTTGGGAATCCGCCATGCAGGAGGAGTACAACTCCCTCCTCGAGAACCAAACTTGGGATCTGGTTCCCCTTCCTTCTGGGAGGAAAATTTTCAGATGCACATGGGTCTACAGGACCAAGAGCACAGCGGATGGATAGATTAGCAGATACAAAGCCAGGCTTGTCGCCAAAGGCTTTCAACAAGTTCATGGTATTGACTATGATGAGACCTTCGCTCCAGTAGTGAAGATGGATTCCATACAATTGGCACTTGCCATTGCGACAACCAAGAGATGGGACGTGCATCAGATGGACATGAAGAATGCATTTCTTCATGGTGATCTCTCTAAGGAGATCTACATGGAGCAGCCCCAAGGATTTATGCAGGACTCATATTTGGTCTGTTGACTGAAGAAGTCACTTTATGGCCTCAAGCAGGCTCCGAGGGCATGGTATGCCAGGATGGAATCCTACCTGTTGTCACAGAACTTTGTATGTTGTAAATCAGACCCAAATGTATACATGCTTAGGACGGTTGATTCACTTCTACTTTTAGTTCTATATGTCGATGATTTGTTGATCATCGGTTGCTCGAATTCAGCGATTACTGCAGTCAAGAGGATCCTTCATGATAGGTTTTTGATGACGGACATGGGTCTGCTACACTTCTTCCTTGGAATTGAGATCAGTCAGGATGCATCAGGCATCAAACTGTCTCAAGCCAAGTATGCACGAGATCTCCTTGAGAGATTTCACATGACAGACTGCAAGTCTGCTCCGACTCCTTTCCTATCAGGATTCAAACTTGAGGATGGAGGGGAGACTCCACTGGTTGACAACAAACTGTATAGATAGCTAGTGGGGAGCTTGTTTTGTCTCGCACACTCCAGACCAGACCTCTCATATGCAGTTGGAACAGTTTCCAGGTTCATGCAGGATCCACATGAGCTACATTGGAAAGCTGCAAAGCGTATCCTTCAATACGTACAGGGCACCATCACCTTTGGGATTCATTATGCAACAGACTCTACATTAGATCTCATTAGGTTTACTAATTTCGACTGGGCTGGCGATAACATTGATCGCAACTCCACATCTGGTTACTCACTTAGTCTCGGTTCCAGGTCTATCTGTTGGTCGAGCAAGAAGCAAGCTACCATTTCTCTATCTTCAGCCGAGGCAGAGTACAGAGGGGTAGTTAACATAACCATTCAGGCTATGTGGCTACAACATTTTCTCACTAAGTTGGGCATTCAGTTTCATCGACCGATCGTCATCTAGTGTGACAACTAGAGCACTCTAAAGTTATGCAGAGATCCAGTTCAGAGGCAGTGAACGAAGCACATCAAGATCCACATGCACTACATCTAGGACTTGGTACACGAGGGGATCATTGACTTACATTTTTGTCCTTCAGCAGAATAGATGGCAGACATTTTCACCAAGACCTTCATTGAGCAGAAATTTCATTCTCTGCAAGGTCGTCTTTGAGTGAAGGACACAGTTTCCTAGCAACTATAGTTCTTCTTTTTACATACATTGTACCTTGAGGGAGGGGGTTTCCCTCTTTCCTCACTTTATTTTCAGTGTATCTTTTGTACTTGGGTACCTAAGATGGCCTCATTGTCGGGACCCAATCTTTATTTTCACCATAGTGATGTTCAGGGGGGGTGTTGGAGTTACTTCACACACACCTAGGATTTCTTTTTCCTAAGGTTTTTATTTTTTTATTAGTCATAATTAGTCATTATCCAGCCTCCTATATTTTAGGAGAGAATATTCCACCTGGAGAATATTCTCTTTCAGTTCACACTTCAGTTTGACTAGTTGAGTTGAGTTTAGATGTTGCATTGGGATCATCACCATGCTAATTCAACCTTTCCTTGGTATCATCACCAAAGTGGTGCATTAGCCTTGATTCCTTGAGTTAACTCCTCACTACTTTCTATTCAGTCAGTTAACTGAAGACTAGTTGACTAGTTAACTCAACTAGGTGGCAGTTCACTCTCGTAACTGCCTAAGAGACTAGAATAGGTGGCAGTTCATTCCCGTAATTGCTGGTGTGTGTCCAGATCAGTCTAGACCACCACTAAGGTGACTTGGTTCACCTCAAGTTGAACTCATTGAGTTATACAAAGTATATAATGTGTAAATTATTCATTATTCACAACGGTTAATGAGAATTCTTTCCATTCTTTCTCTCCTTCTTCTTCTTTTTCCAATTCTCTCTGCAAACGTGTGTATCATTGTTTAGCTAGATCTATTTTGTGAAGGTCAACACATTTACACATCAATAGAAATATCTAATCGTGTTTTCATTCCCAACTCACATACATCATTGTTTCCATCTTTAGTAGGATACAAATGCTTCTCTAAGATTCCATTACGCATTAAATTGAACACTAAAGCTCTGAAATGGAGGTTGGAACATGAGGTTATGATTCTCATAAGATTTCGATGTCAAAACTTTTGCAAGGAATTACACTCTTCTTTAAAACTCTTCACAACCTATTCATTTTGCAAATGGAAAACCTTCATAGCAACAATCATGCCATCATTCAAAATTCCTTTGTACATTGATCCAAAACTATCCTTCCCCAACAAATTGGCCTCAACAAATCCAATAGTTTCTCTAGAAAGATCTTGATATGATATACTTTCATGCTCTAATTTATGGGAAATCAAAGTTTTGTAGATGGAAATTCCCTCTTGAGAGGAATCTCAAATGTAGACAACATAATATAAAACCAATACCACCAAAAATTGGCAATAATACTTTTCTCAAAACATCAAAATAACTTCTTGGTGTTAGACATGCTGGTAAGGAAAATACTTGTGGACCACAGAGACCTAAATTTCCACTTAAGCATATGATAATGATTTGATTTGTAGAAAATTCTCCTTTTGATATTTCTTCGTTGAGATTGTTGAAAGATAAATTCAAGTAGTGAATCTCTTTGAACTTATTGAGAGTAATTGGTATTGTCCTTGATAAGGAGTTATAAGAGAGATCCATGTCCATGAGAATTTGTAGATACCCAACTGAATATGGAATGGAACCTTCTAAGGAATTGTTAAATAGATTCAATGATTCGAGTGTAGGGAAACTTCCAAGTGTTGGTGGAATGACACTGGTTAATAGATTGGTAGAAATTTCTATAGCTAAAACATTTTCAAGTTTATTTTTATCTAGAGGTAAGGGTGGAATAATTTCCTTTGGTGCTAAAGCAATACTCTACAACAAAATAATAAATATTACAATAAATATCACAGGAGAGTAATAAATATCATAGAAATGTATAGAGGTCATTGGTGTAACACACCCAACCCCCTATCCACTTTTAGGTTGGTGGGATGTTTGATTTTCATCTTCTCGGAACTCGGGATGAGTATTTAGGTTCATTGTTGCCTATGATTTGTAATTTCTACTCGGAAGTGGTATCTATATCTCATTCATTTCAAATACTCTATTGTATAATTATGGTTATGATTATACTATGATATCCATGGGATTACTTATACACAACCCAAAAAAACCAAGTTGAAGTATTAGATTAGTTGTGTGAATCATATGATATGATGAACTAAAGGGAATTGTATATGCTACATACTTGGGTGTGGTTCATTAGATAGAATGATTGGCCCCATAGTGTCCCAAAAATGATGGTAATGTAAAAATAAATAAATAAAAGGAACCTTAAGAAGTCATAAAAAGAATAAAAAAGACAAGACATACCCGATCTTTGATATTCCAATGTGTAGCATTGCATTGATACAACATCTAGAGCATCTTCAAATGTGCGAACTACATACTGTGGTAAATAAAAACAAAATTATATTTAGTTTTTAGTAAAAACCCAAAAATTCTTTTAAGACATGTCAATAAATCCTAATAGAAATTAAAAGCGACATGATTGAAAATAGTAAACACCATTGATATTCTTATTTATAAAATCCATATGAGAGGAGATTAAATAGTGACACACACACACACACACATCTCAGATGCGATGGTCTGAATAAGATCCTCTTGGTTTTGAGAATAATTTACTGGATTCGTCTGATCTTGGAGAAAACTTCCCTCAATATGAAGGAGCAACAACGAAGTCAACATGGACTATGTTGTTGCTTTGTTGGATTGATAGAGGTTTTCTCCAAGAATAAACGCCTCCAATAATTTTTTCTCTACTGAACAAGGCCAACCACGTGAAGGTGGAAGCTCCTATGGCCCCTCCCCCTCCCCCCCTCACATCACTCTTAATTCCCCAATACCCAATCTATATTCTACTAAAACATATGCATTAAAAATATTAAAAATTGATCAAAAGTGATTGTAAAGCTATAAATGAGGCTTATCATTCAAAGGCATATGTCATAAAAATGAATTTTTATAAATGAGATTTATCATTCAAAATATGTTACAAACATACTAGCTATATAATGTACATCTATCTGTCTTATAAAATTATTATACATCACCAATTTCTTTTAGTCTTCTTTTGTTTTTTCCAGTTCTTAAGTAATTCATCCATGTCCATGTCTTCGTTTACTGGGTTCTCTTTAGTAGTTGATGTTGCTTCCATCTTTTCACGCCGATCACGTCTGGTCTCATACCCACGACGTGGAGGCTTCTATGAGGGGCCATCACCTACAAAAACAAAAAATATTAAATTTATACGGTCAATTTTTAAATATTATTGAAGTAGTTCATTAATATTAAAACAAACATCTGCAATGTAATTATTTACCTGCTAGTCCACTAGTTGGCACCGTTGGAATGGCTTCCCTATTCTCCTAATCATATTCAGGTCGAGGAGGATCAATTACAACATTCTCTGCCATTGAAACGACAAAATTTATAAGGACAAAACCGTAAATGTATAAGTAATAAAAATTAGAAGTACAAAATTTATAAGTATGAAATTATTAAGTATATCATTAATATACAGTCATTTTACCATCATGGGCCTCAGTCACAGGAACATCTTGGGGTTTCACCCCACTGGGATGGGGCTGCTGGGGAGAACCACGATCTTTTGCTCACGCTACACTATCAATGCTTTGTTGTCCAATGCTAATGGTTTCATTGATAGTGCTTATCCCCTCATTAAAAAAAAGTAAGACATTAAATTTGTGGACGATATCAAACATTTACATATTTTATAAGTAATTAAAGGTTAATGTAGACTTATTTTTATTTACGTTGTCCCACAAACTGGATCTTGGGGTCTGCCCCATTCTTTTCCTATGATAAACCATGGCTTTATAGTCATACTTGTAACCAAGTTGAAGGTCTTCCTCCGTGGTTTCAGTTCTGAAGTCGTTGCCCTGCATTGCATAAGAGAACTTTTTTTAATGTTTTTAACTGCAATAAACTGAAATTTGTAAGCCGATACAAATAATATTCTTAAGATCTTTGGGTACTTACAATTCATGACTGTAACCTCGAGTAGCCTCCCTGCCATAGATTTTTTTGGCCATGTTTTTCAATCCTTTCTTTAGTTTCCTTCGAAGTGTCAGGAAACCTATCATAAAAAAATTTCAAGTATGTTATATACTACACTTTTATTTAGATCTAAAGAAAATTAAAGGTATTGAAATCAAAACATTGTAATTTACATTGGGGTACCAATTATTGTTTCTCCTGATTTTTTCAATATCTTTTCTTTTGCATCATCAATGATTGCCTTCCACTCCCTCTCTAGAATCGAGGGAGGATGCTCATACCTAGGGTTTCCTGCCAAGCTTCGTCTATAAACATCCTGCATACATTTTAAATATTCTCCTGTTGTAGAGGTGACCATTTTTTTATTGACCATGTCTACTCCAAAGAGGCCTTCGAGATAATCCATACGTTCTTTTTTGAGGTTGGAATTATCGAAATGATCATTAATTTAAAAATAATAATCTAGATGATTTGTGTATGACATGGACAACATGAAACAATTAAAATATGAAAAATTACCTAGGAGTCTTATTTGTTTTAATGGAAGTCCGTTATCATCGACCAAAAATGTGCACGGAAGGGTCCCCATGTTGGCCACGTGTCTATCTCTAGGAAATGAAACCATGTCAACCACATCATCAGCCTCATCTATGTCACTGCCTCTAATGCCTGACCGTTGTGTGGATGCATGGCGATGCGTGTCAGGGCTCCTATCTAAATTAGGTGTGGACTATGGAGAAGTAAAAAATACTCTAGAAGATGTATGATATCCCACATCAAGACTCTGTGACATCTCTGCAACACCACTACTACCAACACTGGGCTGAACAGGCTCCAAAAATCTCTTTATAAAAAAGAAAATGTTTTTTTTTTTTTTTTCGTGAGATAATGTAAAAGTTAAAAAATAGAGTTTCATAATTGAACATATGAGTACATTAAAAAAAAAACACCTTAAAGAATGGTTATTACCTTATATGTATTAATTTGAGACATAAGGAGATTGATCCTTTCTAGGACATCAGGAGTTTGATCTAGATGGTCTAACAAGCTATCAAGTTCCTTGTTCTCTTTAATGATCTTTCTTTTTATTAATAACATCGGATCAGAGGATGAATACAACCCCTCCTCATCGACGGAATCATGTTCAACATGGTCTGCTGACTACCTATAATTTCAACATGAAAATCAATGTTATTTCAGTTATATAAAAAAATGAAATAACCGATTTCCACACAAATAAAATTATATAAATAAATAATAAATTCATGTAAAATGAAAATCGAATTTGATAATCAATTACATGTTCTGTGGCTAGCTCTTTCCATGATCATCCTGCAACATTATAATATAATATAATTAGAACCCTCAAATATTTAAAAAATTGTTAACGATAACAAAAAAACTGATTTCCACCCAAATAAAATCATCGTCAACGTCAACCTCTCACATTATTATAAAATTGGGACCGTGAAATATTTAAAACATTGTTAAAGATAAAAGAAAAAAGATAATGCAATAAGTAGAGGTTTCCTAAAGAGGTGTTGCATAAGTACCCACACACTATTAGTCAATGTTTCTATTCGATTCAAATGGTAATCCACTAATAACTCTTTGATGCAGGAGCATCCACACGTCATCAAGCGAGCCAGCGCGCACGGAGAAAGAACCTACAGCTGGACAGTGCCAGCACGCACATTTTGAAATGCTTTGGGGATTGTTGCGCCGTCGTTTGGAAGAGGCATTCAAAGC
>ML822201.1:184255-205673 GCA_009831015.1 Picea engelmannii | reverse complement strand
ACCTTCTCCATATATACGAACGAACGATCGATTGATTTGGCCTGGATCGATGAATCCTCTACATAAATCCATTTATCAAAATCATTTAAGTAAATTGTTAGAGGTTTTTTCATCTAATTTTTTTTATTATTATTAAAAAGGTGTCGGTTGTCCACCATTTTCGACCAATATTTGGGGGCTACATTGGCTTTTGGAATCGGCAATCATTCATCATGAGCCCCCTGTCCCTAAATTTAGGGAGGAATTGTTGTAAACTACTTGTGAAGTTAAGTTCACTCATCGTAACTATGACACTAACCAGAGTTGGATCAGAATTGATTTAGCATATACATGGGCGCGCTATATACTTGTGGAGTGCATTTTAATTTAAAAAAAAAATGTTTTAGTGCATTTTAATATTTTTAAAAAAATTTGTTTTGAGTGGATTTTAATATTAAAAAAAAAGATTTTTTTTTAAAAGTAACATAATAATTTAATTACAGCTAATTAAACAAACATTAAATTGATGTATAAGATATTTTTGTGTGTGAAACAAATAGTTTGTGAAGGTGTACATATCCTAGTGTTTCAGCTTCATACATATGACTTATAAGAAGGAAACACATATTCATGATCAATAAGTCCACTTAAGTTGTACATTAAGTCAAAGATGGCTCGCAAGGTATAAGGTGAAATTTGTCCATAATGTTAGCATAATAATGAGGTACAACTCAAGAACTTGCATCATAAAGCCAACTTTCAAATTAGCAAAGGTTTTGTACATGGAACACCTTATAAATCATCTATGTCCCACAATTGTACTATGTGTGAAATTATTACTTTGAAAAAATATATGTGATTATTCACAACACATACCAAATAATGATATAATCCTTTATCAACCCTTATCTAATAAAGAGTTGGCCTTTTAAGTAAGTGGATAGAAGGGTTAGCCCTAAAAGGAAGATCTTACTTAGAGGTAGATATGCCCAAGTAAGGTCATGGAATGTCAACCTTAAGTTATAAGGGTGGGTTGAGCCTAAATCGAGAATCAAACTTCACTTAACCCAATTCTTCACCACCATACAACTAAGGATTGTTAGTGTGTGCATGCATACATATACAAAAAAAAAAAAAAATACAAGAAGAATATTAATGTGGAACAAAATCCTGACACAAGGATAGAGTCATCTGATCTTGTAGAAAACTCCCTTTAGTTGTCAGATTTTGACGACGTATGAGTTCCCATCAATTCATAACTCTAATTAAATTTTCAACGATTTTGGGTCAATTTAGAATTATGAAAAACTCCTAGGGGCATCATTCCACCATACATGGAACGTTGATCATACATATAATTTATATCATATTCTTATCAAATTTGTTGTCGGAAAGAAGGTCATTTTGCTAAAAGATTAGCTTACTTCGAACGGGAGAGGATGTGATTGCATTAACATGGACCTTTGCACCCCAAATCGACTTCTACATCTTCAAAGCTTTTGATAAGGTAATGCCTTGTAAACTATCTCTATCTCAAAAAATGAAATGTACTAACTTACCCAAACGGGGCCCACATGACTTTTGGCACTTCATCTCCTAGGGTTAGGTTTTTGGATGTCTAGGGTTTTTGACATTCCTGTTTATTGTAAAAAGGCCTTGAGAACCTCATTGTAATCATCTTCTGGCGAATGAGTGCAACCATCACATCTCTTCTCAGAGATAAGCCGCCACCATTCTAGCAAGCTTGTTTTCCGTTGCATTTTACAGTTTCAACTTATTTCCTTATTGAATAGAAACCAATTTTACTGTATATCTGTTATTTTACGTTAAGCATATTTTGATAGTAATCTGTATTCATTTCGTTCTGCTCATAAAATCTAGATCAGTGGTATCAGAGTGGTCTGCTTCTTGTTGTCCTTAATGCATGTCCCCAACGAGGTCAGGGTACAATGAATTGGGTCTTGAGCTTGTTTCTCTTGAGGACAAAAGCTCTCACACGCCCAAGAGACCTCTCATGGCGGGAGAAAAGAAAGACGACGGGACAGGAGATCCCTTCAAAATGTTGCTCGAGGAATCCCTCACGCAACAGAGGAATGAGATGATGGATAGTTTTGCGCAAATCCTTCAACGGCTACCAACAGGCGTCGCATCTTCCTCAAACAGAGGCGTCGCCCTCTTCAAGGTACAAATCAACTTTGATATTCCTATATTTGAAGGTCAGATAGACACGGATGTTGTAGACAAATGGTTGAATTTGCTAGAAGGGTATTTCTCTGTCCATAACTTCTTGAATAGAGAAAAGATTACTTTTGTGCTCCTCAAAGTCGTTCTCCATGTCAAAGATTGGTGGAAAACGTTCTATGAGCAGAAAGAAATAGAGGAACCCTCATTATTTACAGTCGTAGTCACCTGGGAGTCCTTAAGGGATGCTATTAAGGAACAATACTACCATGTTGGAAGCTATGACGACCTGTATACAAAATGGACCACACTGTGGCAGGAAAGAGACCAAGCAGTGCTCGAGTTCACAAATATCTTCCATACCTTGTGCACCAAGCTAGGTATCAAAGATTGTGAGCGACATTTGGTGCTCAAGTATCACGGTGGTCTACATAGATACATCCAGACCGAAATGGAGTTTCTGGACATCTCATCCTTGGTCGTGGCCTATCGATATGCCATCAAAATTGAGCAGAAGCTCAAACAAAAGACCGACAATTTGGGCCTAGGGACCCCTCACAACAAAAGCTAGGAAAGGGCGGCCCCAACCCGCAAAACAAAGGACAGAGCAAAGATGGACCACCTCAGGACAACCAGTCTAGGTCGCAAGTAAAGAAGGACACCAAAAAGACAAAGAAAGATATTGGGAAGTGGTGCGACTTCCATAAGAGCCCCTGACATAACATTGTTGATTGTCGCTCAAAGCAATCGTTGGTGGCTGAGGTGAAAGCCTCTGAATCAGATGCGGGTTATGACTATGAGTTAGAATCAGAAAGGGGGAGATGGATCATTGATGCAGAACCCAGTGCTACCATTGCTACCACCAAGCTCCATCCCGGTGAACCAGACGAGCCAGAGGAAGGCAAGCACATTTTTTCATTTTTATATGTGGGTGAAGGGTACCCCGCTGCACTTCATCGTTGATAGCGGTAGCTAGAAGAACCTCATATTAACAGAGGTTGTCAAGTGACTGGCTCTACCGACAACGTCGCACCCATAGCCCTATACCATCAGATGGATCCGCCAAGGAAGCAACATCCGCATCAGCCAACAATGCCACCTGTCATACGGCATCAAGCCCTTCAAAGACGAGGTAATGTGTGATGTTGCCCCTCTCGAAGTTTGTAATGTTCTTCTGGTCCAACCATATTTATGGAAACACCATGTTGTATATGAGTTTAGGCCTCGCAATGTTATTATTACTTTGAACAAGAAATTGTACAGGATACCGGAAGCAGTACCACCTAGTGTTATTTCCTTGATCTCTGCTAAGCAATGCATGGAGGTCATCTCTCAGACGGGGAAGTTTGTCTTATTCGTGATTCACTCTTAGAATGAGAGAAACATCATAGCCACATCCAGGGTCTCCATGGTCAACCTCTCCACATAGCAGTGGATAAGGTCATGGAAGGATACTCATATATCTTCTCCTCACCTACCGGGGTACCTCTGCATTGTCAGGTCAAGCACCCCATCGATCTGACCCCTGGTGCATTGTTGCCCAATGGGCCAGTCTACCATCGCTCTCTATTAGAGAATGAGGAGATCAAGCAGCAAATCTAAGAACTTCTCCACAAGGGGCACATCTGTCCCAGCTCATCACCTTGTGGGATCCCAATCGTGTTGGTATAGAAGAAATACGGAACTTGGCAACTCTGCATTGATTATCGGGCCCTGAATAAAATCACATTCAGAAATCGGTACTCGATTCCTCGAATCGACCACCTCCTTGATCAGCTCACGGGGGCTAAATACTTCAGTAAGATTGATATGAAGTCTGGCTACCACCAGGTCCCGATAGAACAGACAGATGTATGGAAGACCACCTTCAAGTCAAAGGAAGGTCTTTTCGAATGGTCGGTCATGCCCTTTGTCTTAAAAAATGCTCCAGCCACTTTCATGAGGATGATGGACGATATCCTGCGACCATTCACCAATACTTTTGTAGCGGTGTATCTCGATGACATTCTCATGTATAGCAAGACTTGGCAGAACACTTGCAACATATTTAGCAGGTTTTGCACACCCTGTCGTAGCACAAGCTATACACCAACTTGGAAAAATGCTCCTTCGACATGGACAGGGTCCATTACCTAGGCTACATCGTTGATCAACATGGTGTACATGTGGATCCAGCCAAGATCCAAGTCATCCGTGACTGGCCAGCCCCAACCACACTCATTGAGTGTTAGGGACCTAACCCCTCATGTAGGTAGAATAATATATTTCCATGTAATAAAGGTCAATATTAATATGGCCTAGCAATAAGGAAGAATAAGTCCAATGTAAAAAGACCTAATAGAAGCTTCCGCTTCTAGAAGGATCTTCCTCCAAATGGTTCTTTTGATAGACATATTTAGTATAAATAGGAGTTGAGGGTATGAGAACTTTTGTCTTAGATATTATTGCAATAGAGCTCTGCTATGTTGGAGGTTGCCCCCTCGAAGAGGCAAGTGAACATTGCTCTCGGTAATCAAAGTGTTATTTCTGGTGTTATTTTGTTATAATTTTGGTATTATTTCTGTCCTGCATACTTTTTATATCTAGAATATTACAAGTGGTATCAGAGCACCTTCCTCAGCAGAAAATTGTGGGTTAAATTTTTTCAGGGTAGAGACGTATTCCAGCGTCTTTAAGCTACAGAGATCTGTCGTTACACGCATAAACCCACGGTCGGGGATTCATACACATAGGAAATACAAGTGGTACTTAAGCGCACATCTGTTGGCCACCCTTGTAACCCCTGTCGGTACCCCTTCGAGTGGTAGAGCATCAGGAAACACCTGTATACAGGTCGACCTAGATCTCCTGAAGCTCTCCATAGATAAATCAATCGGTCGCTTGAATGTTATAGTGCCACTGAGAACAACACTCAGGAAGATACTCTCTGGTACTTGGGTAGTCAGGTAGTACGACAACGATCTAGCCTCCTTAGTTGGTGCCCTGAGATATTGGGTCGAGAACTATTGTTGGACCCCACACATATATCAGAGAGCTATAGCACAGGGCAAACCCTTGTCTGTAGAACCCTTGGAACGGAAACAAAAACAGAACAGATAAGATATATGGTGGTGCAATTGTGTCTCCTACATTCGAGTTGCGAAATTACTACACATTTCTTCTTGTTAAGCATTTGGACATTTCATCACTGCAGTATTTCTTCAGATCAGAGTATAACTCCACAAGAGTAAAAAAAAATAGAGTATGGATCCTGTTGGCACCATTATTTGATACCTATTCGGTTGGTTTTCTCTCTTCGCCATGATCGCAGTCATACCTATCATTTTTCAGCAAAAAAAAACATGTGGACCCAACCTCCTTCCAACACCCTTATTTGGGCTTTACCCCATTGGATTCATCTTGTCACCCTGATCGTTGTGATAAACTTCACCCATAACCCATTTTCTGTGTGGTCCCACCCACCCCTTTTCGTGTTCCCTAGTCATCATGGCACATACCCGTAGCCAATACTTGGAAGCTCGCTTCAATACCTTGCACTATAATTTCACAGAAACCCAACAAGAAGTGAGACAAATCAATGCCAATATTCTCTCCATCAATAAAAAATGCATTCCTCCATTGCGGCTTCAGTCGCTACCTCAATCGAGGAACACAGACAAGAGCTCAAACAAGACATTACTACCCAGCTTGAATCTGTCGCTACGACAATCTGCACTAAGATTCATATCCCTGCAGATCTTCCCTTATCTGACCCACCTTTGCATACCGAAGGTGAAACTTCCTCTCATTCCCAGAATTTTCAGCCCCATCACTTTCAGCGTGACCTACAGCTTCCATGTGTGGATGTGACCAAATTTGATGGATCGAATCCCACTGGTTGGGTAACTCAAATGGAACATTATTTCTCTTTGTATGGCATTACGGATGAGTTGGCCAAACTCCGGTATGGTGTTCTCCATCTAGATCAAGAACGTTGGCAATGGAGAAAAAATTCTCAGCAAGGGTATGTGGCTTGGACACACTTTGTGGCAGAGCTTTCTGAATGCTTTGACACTGACACCAACCATTTAGGTTGTTTGACAAAGTTGAAACAATTTGGCACAGTGGAAGACTTTCTAACTTCTTTTGAGCGACTGGCTTTTTGTACAGAGGGCATGTCTGATGCTTTTTTCCGAGAATGTTTTATCAATGGCCTCAAGGATGAGATTCGTGCTCATGTCCTCATGGCTCGGCCTCAGAGTTGGGTGGACTCTACTAAAAGAGCTAAGGAAGCACAACAGATTGTCTCTTCTCAAAACCACAAACCCTCCTTTATTCCTCGCACTAAACCAATAACTCCCACTCCTCCTTCTACTCCACTCAAGATCCAGAAATTGACCAAGGTCGAAATGGATGAACTCCAACTCAAAGGCCTTTGTTATAATTGTGATGAAAAATATTTTCCAAGACACAAGTGTAAGGAACAAAATCTTTTTATGGCCATCTTAGAGGATGTTTCAGAAGAGGATGTTGAGGCTCCCCTTGTGTCTGTCTCACCTGAACCCACATACATAACCCCTCCCTCAAACCCTCCTGAAGTAGAACCGAGCATTTCCCTAAATGCTCTCACTGGCTTCTCTGCTTCCCAAACCCTCAAGCTAATTGGTTACATCAAGCATAGGAAGGTCATCATTCTTGTTGATAGTGGAAGCACCCATAATTTTATTCATTGTCGCATTGCCCAAGAAACTAATTGCTATATTCGTGCAGTCAATAATTTCCAAATCATGATTGCCAATGGTGGGTCCATGAAATGTGGAGGGTGTTGTGAAAATTTGTGTCTCCAAATTGGTGACTACCATCTAAAATCTCATATGTTTTCTCTTGACATGGGCAGTTGTGACATTGTATTGGGTGCGGAATGGCTAAGGACTTTGGGTCCCATTCTCATGGATTTTAAGGAATTAACCATGCAATTCGACCAAGAGGGCCAACAATATAAGTTCCAAGGCATCACCGCCGGTTCCCCAGAGATAATTAGTTCTCATCGCATGGAAAAGCTACTCAAAAAAGATCATTCTGGCATTATTTCCCAAGTCCATGCCATCCAAGCCACTGAGACACCCTCTGTTCCACAGGACCGCCAATCCATCCTCTCTAAACATCAAATGGTTTTTTCCACTCCCCAGGGACTCCCTCCTTCCCGTGGTGTTCATGATCATTCCATTCCCCTTGTCCCAGGAAACCTTCCTCCCAATATCTGTCCCTATCGTCATCCCTTTTCCCAAAAAAATGAAATTGAGAAAATGGTTCAAGAACTGCTCAACGCAGGTTTTATCCACCCTAGTACGAGCCCCTACTCTTCTCATGTGGCCATGGTCCTTAAGAAAGAAGGTTCTTGGCACATGTGTCTTGACTTTTGTTCCCTCAACAAACTCACCATTAAAGACAAATTTCCCATTTCTATCATTGATGACCTCTTGGATGAATTGAGTGGCGCCCAGTTTTTTACTAAACTTGATATTCATTCGGGCTACCACTAGATCTGTATGAAAGAGGCAGACATTCTTAAGACTTCCTTTAGAACTCATGAGAGCCACTATGAGTTTTTGGTCATGCCCTTTGGCTTGTGTAATGCTCCATCCACTTTCCAAAGCCTCATGAATCATGTCTTCCGTCCTTTTCTCTGTCATTTTGTGTTAGTTTTCTTTGATGATATCCTCATCTACAACAAAACCTCAACAGACCATCTTGCTCATGTGGATCGAGTTATCCATCTGCTCTCTCAGCACCAACTTTTCCTCAAACAATCTAAATGTGCTTTTGGTGCCTCGAAAGTATAGTACTTGGGTCATCTTGTTGGCAAGGACAACGTCAGGGTGGATCCTAAAAAGATTGAAGCTATGCAAGATTGGCCTCACCCAAAGACTCTCAAAAGCTTGTGGGGATTTCTGGGTTTAACAGGTTATTGTCGCAAGTTTGTTAAGAATTATGGAAAGATTGCGACACCTCTCACTACACTCCTTAAAAAGAATTATTTCACTTGGACTCCAGCAGCTGCTCAGGCTTTTCAAACCTTGAAGATGGCCATGTGCACCACTCCAGTCCTGGCCCTTCCTGATTTCACAAAGACCTTTGTCCTGGAATGTGATGCTTTCGGGAAAGGAATTAGCGTTGTCCTTATGCAAGAGGGTTAGCCTTTGGACTTTACCAACAAACAATTGTCCGAGAGAAATTTAGGAAAATCAATCTATGAAAAGGAAATGTTGGCTATTCTGCATGTCATGGATCTTTGGCGACCTTATCTATTGGGGAAACGCTTCCAAATTATGACATATCTTCAAAGCCTCAAGTATTTTCTAGGACAATTCCTTTCCTCCCCTCAACAAAAAAAATGGGTGACTAAGCTCTTTGGATATGATTATGAGATCATTTACAAAAAAGGCAAAGACAATGTGGTTGCTGATGCACTTTCCAGAAAATATGAAGATGAAGGGTCTCTTTTTTCTCTCTCTTTCATTGTACCCTTTTTATATCTGGAATATTACATAGAGCTTCGGAGCTTCTTGGGACTTGCTAATTTCTACCGTAGGTTCGTGTTGGGATTCTCCCATATTGCATGGGCCCTCAGCCAAGTAACCAGGGGTGGTGGTAAGGAGAAATTTGTGTGGGGTTGGTCCCAACAACAAGCATTCGATGATTTGAAGCAGTGCTTGTGCTCAGCCCTAGTACTTTCACTATCGAACCTGCAACAACCCTTTAAGATCGAGACAGATGCTTTAGACTATGTTGTGGGCGTCGTTCGCACTCAACACGACCACCCTATGGCCTATCATAGTGAGAGACTATAAGATGTTGTATGTAAGTACCCTACTTACGACAAAGAAATGTACTCCATTGTGCAAGTCTGTCGCCAATGAAGACATTACATTCTTGGGAAGGAGACAGTCATCCTCACTGATCATAAGCCACTGTAGTTCATGCAGACACAAGGAAAATTGCAGAATGATCGCCATCAGAAGTGGTCCACATACTTGCAACAATTCCACCTCAACATCAAGTATAAAACATGAAGCACCAACTGCATCGATGATTGCCTCAGCAAACCACTAGTCACAACACTCACCACGGTGCTAGAATCTTGTGGCCATGATACCTCTGGATGGCCCCAACTCTATGAGACAGACTCAGACTTTGCCACCACCTAAAAAATGTTGGGCGCAAACAGAGTTGTCGCTAATTTCCATCTTCGGGATCGGATGATGTGTCATCTAGGCCATATCTGCGTTCCATCAAGCGAGCAAGTGAAGCTGATATGGGAATCCCACTACAGTCGGGTAGCAGGACACTTCGGCGTCGAAAAGACAGTGGAAATGTTGCAGAAACATTTCTACTGGCCGAAACTTCCACAGGAGGTCAGCAAGTATATCAGGTCCTGCACTACCTACATTATTGCCAAACCAACCACTAAGAATCAGGGCCTGTACACCCCTCTACCTACTCCTGACAGGCCGTGGAAATCCATCTCCATGGACTACATGTCGGGCCTCATGTCCACCAAGTGGGGAAATGACTGTGTTTTTGTGGTTGTTGATTGCTTTTCTAAGATGGCGATTATGGTTGCCTGCAAGAAGAGCATCATAGCAGAGACCATTGCCAAGCTCTTCTTTGAACGAGTTTGGGTACATTTTGGAATCCCATAAACCATTGTCCCAAATCAGGACAATGGATTTCTCAACACATTCTGGTTGAGCCTCTGGTCACTGCTGGACACCAAGCTCAACAAATCCACAGCCTTCCACCCCCAGATAAATGGCCAAACCGAGGTCGTAAATCAAATGATTATGCATATCCTACACATGTATAATTCCAAACACCCTCGCACATGGGATGAGAGTCTTCCCTATGTCCAACATAGCTACAACCGAGCCTTGCATAGCTCAACTGGCCACAACCCTTTTCAGGTGGGGTTGGGATTCCAACCATTGGGTCCCATAGATGTTGCAATACCCCTTGTGGTCACCTCAACCGACTCATATCCTGCTCCAACTGAAGCTGACAAAGACACCTAGTTCATTGATCGGATCCAACACATCCGCCAACAGGTTCAGGATATCCTACATAAGTCCAATGACAAGTACAAGCAACACCATGATCAACACCGGGTACCACATAAGTTTCAGGTGGGCGACAAAGTTTGGTTGCATTTGCAGAAAGAACACCTTATTGAACCCCATCGAAAGCTTCACCCACTCCATTATGGTCCGTACATGATCACCAATGTTGTGGGTGATAATGCTTTTGAGCTCAACATTCCTCATTTCCTTAGCGTGCACCCAGTGTTCAACGTGGATCTCCTTCGACCTTATTTCCCACCATTATTGGACACCTCAGAGATAGTAGAACAATTGATACCAACATAGCTCAATCCCGACTGCATACAACAGGAATCCAGTGATCATATTGTGGAAAAACAGGTCAAGGGCACTCGCCAACAAAGGATCCAGCTTTATCGAGTTGTCAAAGCAAGGCAGCTCCTGCACCAAGGCAAGTGGCTCACCCAGGGCCAAATTCAGGAGAAATTCCCTCATCTAATGGGGGCACTTAACGCAATGGAGAAAAATTCTTCCTAAGGGGGGAGGATTGATCCAGATGGATTTCGGTGGCCTCCCACCTATTCCAACTAGTTCATTTCGGCAGCTTTCAAGTTCGACAGTTTTTTCCTAGTTTTCGGGTCCTTGACTTCCAGGGTCGTTTTGAGGCCCTAAACAACGTTTTTAGGGCTCGCCACATGCAACATGTGTATTCCTCGTATAGGCCTTTCCAACGGGCTATCGTGCGCCTAAAATGAAGATCGTATGAAAAATTTACGACCCTGAGAAGTTGATGTACTAACTTACTCAAACGGGGCCCACATGACTTTTGGCGCTTCATCTCCTAGGGTTAGGTTTTTGGATGTCTAGGGTTTTTGACATTCCTGTTTATTGTAAAAAGGCCTTGAGAGCCTCATTGTAATTATCTTTTGGTGAATGAGTGCAATCATCACATCTCTTCTCAGAGATAAGCTGCCACCATTCTAGTAAGCTTGTTTTCCGCTGCATTTTACAGTTTCGGCTTATTTCCTTATTGAATAGAAACCAATTTTAATGTATATCTTTTATTCCGCGTTAAGCATCTTTTGATAATATTTTGTATTCATTTCGTTCTGCTCATAAAATCTAGATCATGTAGCCCCCCAAAAAAATCTTAAACTAAGAATTAATGTGCTCAATGGCCCTAGGTTAAACAAATCCAAGTAGTATCCTTGCAAGCCAATGGCAAGTCACATTTTTACAATCTCAATTTAAGGAGTTTGTTCACTCCAGTGAAGGAACCACCCAATGTAACATTACAAATACAAGACCTTAGCCTCTCCCTCTAGTGTACAATTTTAAAGAGATGCTTGAGCTTAAGGTTGTGTGGATTAGGCTTACAAAAGTGAGAACTATGAATTATTTTTTCACCCATGTTCTGAGGAATCCATCTATTGCCAAATTTTTTATGCCCTTTCAAGTTTGAGAGAGAATGAGCTCTTTGATGTCCAATTCCCCACTACCTAATGCAAGAGCACATATGTCCCAGTGAAAATAAGTTGCATGCAAACACTTTCCAAATTGAGAGTACATAAGTTGTACGAGCACACATGGCACACTGAGAATAAAGTGGTTAAACAAAGATAAGATAAGATTTGATTGTTATTTTGATCACTATGATGAAAATAGGTTAAGGTGAGAAGGATATTGCACTACACTTAAATAAGTTAGAATTAAATGGTGTGATAGAGATCAACTAAAGTGTAGTATTAGGTAATTCTGAGTTTGGAAATTTTTTCTAATAGTTATAAGAAATTGATTTCTTACATGAATAAATTTCAAGAAAACTTGGAGGTTTGGAAGGATTGGGGTTGTTGGTTGTAAGAGAAATGGGAATATATCCTATACATTTTAATTTATTTATAGTAAAGTTGATTTTAGTTTGAATCATTATTAGCTTCTATATTATCACTATGGATGGTATGATGTATGCTTCATTATAGGAATCTTTTAGTGTGAATTAATTTGTTGTATGGTATGATGTATGCTTCATTATAGGAATCTTTTAGTGTGAATTAATTTGTTGTGTACTAAGATTTTTGTGGCTATATGTAGCTGTCTATAGTATCATAACAAACGTTATGGTGAGTACAGGAATTGTATTCAATTGGAGATAGAAAAGGTAGCAAATGGAAAAGGGACATGCATGAGATCAAGGTGTTGGTGCAATCATATTAGAAGTGAAAGCATTTGTGATGAAGAGTTGAAGAGTTGAAGATAGTACAACAAATAAATAAGCATGTGCATGAAAGTAACATAGAGTCTAGTGAAGAGGGAGAACGATGAGAACAAAAGCAAAGTATAGGAAACAAAATTATTTCAACCTTGACAAAGTTAGGACAAACAAAAGACGAATGTTTCTGCATATTCTAGAGCCTCAATCCAAAGGAATTAGAGATTTGGATAACGAAGATGGACATTTTTTTTTTACTTTGAACAAATGGAGAATTGCAGACATGTGAAATTCTCTCACACTAAGTTAAGAGGGAATGCATCTTTATGGTGGCAACATGTGCAAAAGGAACGAGTGAGGAAGGGGAATAAAAGATTTGAAATTGAAAAAAGATGGTTTCCAATCTCAAAGGAAATTGTTTATTTGCTAATTACTAGCAAGGATGTTTAAGAATATGCAATTTTTTCATCAATGGGATCTCAATGTGAAAGAGTACACTAAAGAATTTTACAAGCTAGTCATTCAGGTTGGTCACGGTGAATATGGTGAGGAGATTTAATAAAGATATGTGAATGGTCCAATGATACACATCCAAGATGAATTGAGTATGCACTATGTTGGGTTGTTGTTTTGACACATTTTTCATCATCAGTTGACCTCCTTTTTGATCCATTTTTCTCATAAAGTTAGGCAACAAACCAAATTATTTCAGCCTTGACAAAGTTAGGCAACAAACCAAAGACGAATGTTTTTGCATATTCTAGAGCCTCAATCCAAAGGAATTAGAGATTTGGATAACGAAGATGGACCAAAAAAAAAAATTTACTTTGAACAAATGGAGAATTGTAGACATGTGAAATTCACTTACACTAAGTTAAGAGGGCATGCATCTTTATGGCGGCAACATGTGCAAAAGGAATGAGTGAGGAAGGGGAATAAAAGATTTGAACTCGAAACAATATGGTTTCCAATCTTGAAGGAAAGTGTGTATTTGTTAATTACTAGTAAGGATGTTTAAGAATATGCATTTTTTTTCATCAATGGGATCTCAAGGTGAAAGAGTACACTAAAGAATTTTACAAGCTAGTCATTCAGGTTGGTCATGGTGAATATGGCGAGGAGATTTTGTAAAGATATGTGAATGGGCCAATGATACACATCCAAGATGAATTGAGTATGCACTATGTTGGGCTATTGTTTTGACATATTTTTCATCATCAATTGACCTACTTTTTTATCCATTTTTCTCACTCCTACACCTAATCCATATGTTTATTACCATATTTATCTACATTAGTGAAGCCAATATACCCAACAAGCACAATAAGGTAAATTGTTGTTAATCCATGTAATTTCCTTTGTTTTTTATTATTTGGAAAGGTTTTGATTTGATCTTGCTAATGATGGATGTTGTTAAGTTCAATTCATGTGACAACTGAAGATTTTCTTTTGACCCAGTTCAATTCACGTTGATTTAGTCCAGTTATGGTTCACACGATCATTGATTCTCATACCTCTACGTGTCTTGATGCAATTCGAGTATATGGGTTTTGAAGACTAAAGGTTCAAGATATTTATGTGTCATTTTGTTTACGCCCAAGTTAGTTTGAAGAGGTTCAAATTGTTGGTCAACGATTATGGTCAAATACTCCTAATGCAGAGACCATTTTGCTTGGGCGTTTGTTAAGGACGAGTTCCTTATCGTCATGCACTTTGTGTCATGAGGATAAGGAAACAAAATCATTACTATGATTATTGCCTATCCTGAAGATTGATCATGACTATAGTTGGCAAGATTCTAAAGGTTGTCTCTTTCCAATTTTTGGATGTTTGTTTCTAAAACAGGGGAACACGATCCTACTATTAAAATCTCTCCATTTCCTATATATATCTATCTTGTAATGTAATAGGGGGGAAATGGTTGTTGAATGATTGAACTGTTATGATTTGTATTGAAGATAATTTATATGGAAAAATTATGATGCAGCTATGCCTTGATATTGAAACAATTTTTGTGTTGATGTTATAAACAAATTTCATATTTTATGTAAATTTGATGTTCAATTGTAGTGTTTTTATAAAATTTTAATCTATGAGTTTCCTCATAGTGTGTGTCAGACTTGGCAGGATCCCCATGTTCTAATATACATTGTGCTCTTTTCTATTTATTTCACTAGTTAGATTAATTGCAGATGTAATTTCTATAGTTTTTCTAACTTTACATTTCCATATCTCTGGTTATTTGAGAATGAGTTAAACAAGTCACAACCTCTATTGGAAACGAATGTAATACCCCTCTTTCCCCCAATTTGTAAATATAACTATAAATAGACAAGAGACTATTGCAGACTAGATATGTGTGCATGTTTGATTTGATGAACCTTTGTATAAAAGGTCAATGTATGTATTTTTTGTTATTAATAGAAAATGGATAAGTGTTGCATAATTGTTGAAAGGGGGGTTTGCCAAGATAGACCATGGATGATATGAGAGAGATGGTGAGGGGAAACAAAAATGGTTGAGATCACCCCCACCAAACCAGTACTTTACTGGATTTAATAACTCAGAACAGTCCTCTGACCTGGATATGAATTACCAGTCAGAGTGGTAGCTGGAAGAGTCCTCCTCAAGAGTTAATGAGGAGATGGGGCAGAGTACCCATATGTAATATTTCCAGACCTAACCACGAGTTGGGGATTCAGACCCACACAACCTTACTGAGAAAGGCAAGACAAAGGTAATTCGTGGCCAAAGCCGAAGGGAGAAGGCAGATCTACGAAGAGAGCAGAGTTGAAAGAGAAATCTCGAGAAGAGAAAAGAGCATTTTGCAGCTCTCTGGTTCGAGGAAGAACTAGGAAATAAGCTCGTTCTAGGCGTAAGAAGTTGTTGGCAAGGTTTTCGCTACAAGATGATAAACGAGGCTGACAAGTGACTATGGAAGTACTCAGGAATACCTCCTTACTTGGTACAGAGAAAACCCGTTGCCAAGATTTTGTGGGAGGAGGAGAGTAATCTTCGTCCCTTACTGTTATTGAGTAAGAATAAAGAGTCTCTCTCAGAGCATCATGGTCTAGCTCGAGGGTGGAAAATGGTGAATTTTTCATGAGTGGTTGTGCCTATGGTTGGGTGGAAACAGACACCCCTTTCAGAAGTCACTTCACGGTTTTCAGTTTCTGATAAGTATCTTCATACTTTGTGTAATGAAATGGATGCGGTGATTGAATATATTTATATGTCTATGACTGAGTTCTGTGTTGAATGGTTAAGTTAGAAATATGCATTATCTCTTTGTGAATTTGTGCTTTTAAATGGGTGTATGTTTGACTCAGTTGATCAGTTAAAGAGTTGTAAGATGTAAGCCCGCAATAGTGTCAGGGAAAGGTTTATTGGAATGTTTAAGTCCCATTGGTCTCTAAAACCTACCTGCGCGGGAATTCCAAGTTCAAACCCTATGGAAGGAGGACACCTCCTTCATATATTTTACCCAAATGACCAAGGGCTCATGCCCATATCCTTAACCCATTTACTGCTAAAGGAATTAGTACATAGCCCCCAAGAGTTTTCAAAGGACCCATGTGACCAAGGTCTGGGAACCCTCCGCTCAACCCGAAAGAAGTTAAGCCTTCTCGCTGCGGAACTCCGAAGTGATTCGACCCTACCATTTATAAATCAGTCGAAGGAAATTGATAGTTATGGTTACCCATCATGTTAACCGACGCTTGGCGATTTCCTTATCCGGGACAGTTAGACTTTCCCACCATTAAACCTTGATCCACTCAATTATCGTGAAATAACACGAACAACCGATCTGAGAGTATTCGATAGCCCCCTTGGCCGTTGGATCCATGATGAGGCAACTTCGACAAAGTCCCACTCCGTGAGAATGGGCTTGATATATCATCAAACTCCTCGAACGTTGAAGTCACGAAGTAATGAGAGCCATGGATCTGAAAATCCAGTTGAAATCACTCTCAGTCGTTAGATCGAAACTAGTAAAGAGGTAGCGTTGAGTACTTCGGCGAAGTCCCACTTCAAGAAAATAGAGGTGGTCTAATGCCAAAAATCTTGAATGTTGGAGTCGCGAAGTTAATCCGGGCCATCGAGAGTAGAGGGACGCGTGTCCACAGATCGACGGTTATCTGGAAGTCCGGTCATCCGACGGTATCGAAGTGCAATCACAAGAGCGTGCAAGTTTCACGAAGCTCCGAAGGCTGGAGTAGATCTCAACTGTCCATTGTAGAGTGCACGTGGACTATTGATCAGATTTCTTCGTGTGTTCGGAGTTCAGAACTCTAGAAGGAAGTGTCGTTCAAGGCGAGGAAACCTTCGAACGTCGAAGTTATGAAGTAACATGAATCGTCGATTTGAGAATGCTTCAGAATCCCTCTCAACCATTCGATCAACTAAGAGGAAGGACTCATGTACAACACTTCAGAAAATTCCTACTCCAGGAGGAAAGGAGTATGGAGCAGGTAGAACCCCCCGAATGTCGGAGCTGCGAAGTGACAAGGGTCGTAGATCTAGGAATTCTTCGGGACTTTTCCCAACTGTTAAATCTAGGTCATGGTCAGTATGGCACTGACCACTTCGGGAGTAAGGAGGAAGTCACACGATAGAACCCCCCCCCTGAATGTCGAAGTTACGAAGTAACATAGGCTGTAGATTATGGGGTTTTGTGAATACACGGTGACCATAAGATCTAAGGACCTATAACTCCGACTCAGGTGATCGAGGCTATGACCTCACTCAATTCTTCAGGTGCTAACCTACTATCAAGGATCGACGATTGTGCTTGAACCGGTGTGGAGATCTACGATCAAGGATGATTGCGGAGTCCCAACTAGCACGACGTTTATCTCATTTCCCGAGTTCCACAATAGAAATTGCTCGCCTGTGGTGGAATCGATGCCAACCATTGATCCTGCTGAATATATAAATCGACGGTATAGGAGGATTGTGAAGGTTAAACTTGCATGGATGTTAGTTCTTCCCCCTATCTTCGCAACTTCTCTCCACTATATATCTTACTGTGGAGCGGGTAGAAACCCCCGAATGTCAAAGTTACGAATTAACGAGAGTCGTAGATTCATGGATCTACGTGGACACACCTCGTCGTGGGATCTAAGGGGTATTAAGAGATAGTTGGTGGGAACTTCGAACTTCGGAGCTCTAGGAGGTTTGGCAAGTAGGTGAATCTAAGAACCCCCGGAGGCTTCCAGTCCCGGATTGACTTGGCACGTCGATGTCACCTAGGGTGACGTGGACCCCTGTCTTGTATTCAATGTGTCACCTTGATTTGTGCTTCTCACATACCCTAAAGGCCATTAGAATGTGGCATGTGTCACCTCCTAACAAGGACACATGTCATCCCTGGCCCCTGTCGTGTGTCATCCCCCCTGGCGCATGAATGCTCAGTCAAAGGTTGGTGGAGTACCCGAGACTTCAGAAGTTCACGACTTTGGAAAGATTGGGAGGATGGAACGTTGGGGGTAAATTAGTCGAAGGGTCGAACCTACCTGTCCCTGTCTTTGCGTATAATGTGTCACCACGTGTAAGTGGGGACCCTTCGGGACTCCGAAGGTTTGAAGTGTAGTGTCGAGGATAAGCTGAAGGGATGAAAGCTGAAGCTACGTGGCAACACTTCGGAAGTTCGAGATTTTGGGACTCCGGGGAATGTGCACGCAGAAATAAAAAGGGGCGTTCAAAGCCGAACATCGAACTCCCCTCTAGCCTATGTACTAAATAAGGAACAAGCCCCCACTGTTGGATTGGATGGTGGGTGGAATCCCACCGTAGATGTAGAGATTTGGAGATGGTATGAATGAGATGGATCCATCTCATTCATACCATAACTTGCAACCTAGAGCTCGCATTTGAGCTTGGTAGCAGTCGTTAGAACACTACGGGTGAGTAGAAGAGGACGAAGAACTCAGACAGAGGATTCAAGAAGTTTAAGGAAAGATAAATTTTGATGCCCCATTCCTTAAAAAGGTATTTAAGGGGTTGGGTGTGTTACAAATTGGTATCAGAGCATGGCAACAACACTTGGCCTGCTTAGGCTCATGCATGAGTCACATAAAAATATTATTAGATAACTTTAAGGGGTAACACCCTACCTTACCCCCTTCTATAAGAAACTTGTTTGAACCTCTACTGAAGAGAGGAATGAAACCTTCTATTGTTGATAGATGTTTTGGAAATATGCACTGTATGTTGTTAATGTTTCCAAATAAAGAAGCTGACTTTACCTTGTAATGATACGTGTTGTTCATAAACTGGTAGATAAATAACTAATGAAAAATGTTTTATCAGCACTCAAGCAGTCAGTGGACAACAAGAAATCTAGAACGTAATGAATGGTGACACACCAGGAGTTGGGGGAAAACTCCCACAATAGAGAGGAAGAATCTGATGAGAGGAGGGCAGTGGAAACCCCTTCAGATTTGGCTGAAACTATAAGAAGCCTCATGGTAGAATTATGGAGTTGTAATGCTGATAATGAAAGGATGATAAAAGAGCATGAAAAGCAAACTGAAATTAATGCAGTCTTACTACAAATCTTGTCAAACATACAAAGGCAGCTGCAGCATGGACCAATAGCTAGTCATGTGGACATACATCATATGAAGAAAACCCAGAGTCCTATTGAGATATGAAAGCATGACCTTAAAAGTGGACACACCAGGAGGAGCACCTCAAAGAAGGCCAAACATGGAGCCAAGAGACACTCAATGGAAGATTCCTTTGGTGAGGACACTGAAAACTCCAAGGAATCTTCTAGTGGAAAAACTAGTTCACAGTCCCAGACGAGAAGGAAGAAAAGGAAACATTCAAATAGCCATCACCCTGAGGAATTTAAGAAATCCAAACCACCCACCTTCGATGAAGAGATTAAACAGGGGGAAGAAGAAGAAGTTTGGCTACTCGGCTTGAAGAAGTACTTCAGAGTCCATGACTAATTTGAAAACTTAAAGGCTCAGATAGTCGTTTTCCACATGAATGGGAAAGCTTCCATTTGGTGGGAGGACCTTAGGAATGTGAAAGGAATCCATGAGAAGGACTTGTCATGGAAACAATTTGAGAAATACTTCAAGAAGAAGTATCTGTCAGAAAAGTACTTTGATGGGAAGACCAAGGAGTTCTATGAACTCAAGCTGGGACAACTCACCATAGATGAATATATCAACAAATTTCTTGAGTTGATGAGGTATGTGCCCTACATAAAGGATGAAAAATTAAAGATGCAACGATTTATTAGTGGATTACCTCAGTCCTACTTGGACATAATTGAGTTTGATGAGCCAAAGACTTTAGAAGATACTATTCGAAAGACAAGGTAGTTCTATGAGCAATTCAAGAATAAGATAGAACCTCGTAAAGACTGGAAGAAGAAAAATAATTTGGGATTCAAGAAGAAGGGGTTTAAATCCTCAAGATTTAAGAACCATGGGAAAATCTCTAGGATGAGCCTTCCTACTAGAAGTGTGTATCAACAAAAATTTCCACTTGAGAGTGGAAATAAACCATTCGGAGCAACCCTAAGTAAGACTGATAACACAAAGAGAGAACCCTTGGAATGTTGGGGTTGTGGAGAAGAACATCTGGTGAGGGACTTTCCACATAGGCAACAAAACAATAGGAGGATCCACAATGTCCAAGAGGCTACCATAGTCAATGATGTGGCTAGGAGCATGCCAAAAATTTATGCAGCCTTGGATAATAGACAAGCTGACCACCAAGCTTCAGTGGTGGAGATGGAAGGCATGATTTCCAACCATCATGTTTCCACACTACTACATATTAAAAAATTTGTGACGACTACTTGCGACGAAAGTAACCTTTCGTCGAAAAATTGAAGATAAAGAGTTGAATTTTTAAATTGTTTTATAAATCCAACCCGCATTCGTCACAAGAGTGATGAAAAATTTGACTATCGTCGCAAGTGAGACGAACGTAAAGATAGTGGATTCTCGTCTCTCTTGTGACGACCTTTGTCCATCGTCGCAAGAGCGACGATTCAATGATGATTGTTACACTATTTGACAAAGTCAACATTGACCGTTACACTGTTTGATAAAGTAAACATTGACTTGGTCAACGTTTGTCACTCTTGCGATGAAAAAATATCTATAAATATTTTACAAATTAGAGATGTTGCGACAATCTAATTGTTATAACAATTGTTCAGAAAGGGTATTTTTGTGCGGAAGAATGTCGCAGAATATTAGAGGTGGGAAAAAAAGTAAAGCATGTGACAAGGGTGATGGTAGATGTTATTTCCCTTGCAAAAAATGTTGCACTACACGTACCGTAAGAATTTTAATAGCAACAACTACAAAACATTGTAGGAAATATGGGCACATTGATGGGGGATCAAATGAATATCGTTCCGTGGTAATTAGCTATATATTCAATATATGTTTTTATATTGTCGATTTTATATAAAATTATATATGTATATATATTGTTTGAATATTTGTTATAGTACACACTAATTTTGCATGATTGTTTGTAATTATAAAGTTAGAGTTGCCCTCGAACTTTCTGCAGAATATTGCACCAAGTAGTACTTGTAGAAATGATGTTGCATAAGCTGAGGAACATGATCAAGCAAATGAGGATCTCATGGAAGAAGATGATGAGACAAATCAAGTTAATGATCCCATGGAAGAATACGATGGGACAAATCAAATGATCCAAGATTTGTTTGCTCAACCGGACGAGGATGGGGACAATGATGGTATTTATGATGAACCTCTATTAGAAAAGGCAAATAAACCACTTTATGAAGGCTCAAGAGAAAATCTTCTCTCTGCTACATTGTTGCTAGTGAACTTAAAGGTTATGAATAATTTGTCGAACACTTGTATGACACCGATCCTAAGGTATGTAATATGTTTCATCTCATATACATAAATGTTGACTTTTTTCTATTTGTTTTTAGTGTTAATTAATGTGTAAAATAAGAATGCAA